>JAODAL010007454.1:0-125084 GCA_025379985.1 Phyllomedusa bahiana
CATTTATCACTAATAAAAAGATTATACAAATCAACAATCGTTAGCCAATTCAAATATAATGTCACTGTTAAATGAAAAAAGAGCTATAACTTAAATGGGTATTCTCACCACATTCATGCGCTTCAAACATTTAGGCAAAGATAATTAAAGATATTCCCAAAACTTGTGTTCGTTTTTGTTTTCTTTCACAGCTAGAGCAGTTTTTATCTCCTGCTTGTGTATACATGGTTCTTCCGCTGGGCATGTAGGGTCAATGTAGGGAGAGTAATTTGGGAAAACCCTCAGCTACATATATATATATGTGTATATATCATTGCAACTTAGTACTAGAGATAAAAAATATGGGGACTTTATGCATTTAAATGACGAGGGCTATAATTCTGAATAGGTCACAGAGTGGTGTAATTTTTAACTGTCTATTAACTTATGGTAGTATCAGTAGAATTGCCTCTCTAATTAATATAAATATAGTGGAGTAAATATATTCAGCATTTTTTTATGCTCTACCCACTGTATCTTAACTTTAGCTCCCATCCAATCTATTTTATAATTACTACTTACTTCAAATAATGCATACAATTTAGAGGTTAAAACTATACCTCAGAGTGGAGCAGAAGCCACAAAGTTCCCCTTTTTCAATTTCATAAAGAAAAATCTGGCAGCGTATACCGTATATAAAAATTTAAAGGGAAAGGGTTTAAGCATGTAGCTAAAGAGGCATTATTCTCAAAATAATTAAAGTGCTAAGCACATATTGCTGTTGCTTCCATTGGGGCAACCTAAATGAGGTTATACATGTCACATTTATCTATGTAACATTAATGGAAAATATAGGCAACACTGCAATATACCATAGATAAAACCTATCATATTACAGTTATCAATTAGTGAAAATTGCATTTTTGATAGAAATGCAGACAGTAAAGAGACCTTATACAATGCCACTTGTTAAAAATATTCAAATATCTTCCAAAGTGGCACTTCTATATCTACCCTAATATTGAATATCTCATTCTGGAGACATTAACATCTTCAACGCATAATACCTAGAGATTACCATCATTGGAGAGGTTTGTCTCACCCTTTATGGCCCATAAAATATATGTAAATGCCCCTTTGGGAAAAAAAAGGGGTTCTCTCTTTTTTAAGGAAAATTTGTAAAAAGTCATGAAAAATTTCCTAATCGAGCAAATTTGGGAAATTTCCATGGAGTAGCGCTCCAAATGGGTTTAAAAAAAAGCAATGACCTTGCAATATAACAGCCCCCACACAAGGAGTTAAAAGCCAAATTTGGTCTGTGGGCTTGATCCGGGGCGACTGGGTTTTGTTTAATGCTGAATGGTTTCCTGGAAGCAATTCACAGAACACAAGAGCAGCACAGCCAGTGGAAGAGGCCGGCCTCCAGGCACAGAATTGGGAAATCCCAGAAATGGGTGCACACTTTTAAAAAAACAAAAAAATTTTCAGACTGTTGTGGCAGAGCTACATATTACAGAAAAATTATGCCGTCCTACCAGGGTTGTAAAAGGCCTAAGAAAACCAAATAACAGGCAAGAGGCAGAGAAGTGGAGAAACGTCGGGAAAAAAAAATTCCGTTTTGTCATGGGACACGCGGCTTTCTTAGGCACTGTGACCCCCCCGTCACTAAATGATGGCCGCATGCTGTCAGAGTAACACATCATCAGTTCTTTTGAAGAAAAAAACCCAAAATCATTAAATCCTATATTCAAGGGGGGCCCCCATCTTCATTTTTGGGGAACCCCAAGGGGGCATCAAGACCCTTCATTAAGGGGTGTGCAAAGTCAGACACAAAACCCCTCTATGACAACCTCAAATATACAGGACTTACATGAAGACTGTATCAGGTAACCATCTCTTGTGTTATCCAGAAGGCCGGACCTGTAAGAGGTTCCAAATACATCACAGTTTTATCTATTCCATGTATCTTTAATGTACAGGAACTTCACTTGATTTGGTTCTCTTCAGTGCAATCTTTTAAACTGAGGACCGGGAACTTGATAATGCAGAAGTTCCCACCAGGTCAGATTGTGGCAAAATGACAGTCTCCTTATTGCAGTCCTCGTGCAGAATGTCAGTGGAACAGCCATCCGCCCGCGTACACATGAGTCAGCTAGTACTGAATGGCTCAGTGCCTCTGTGGCTCCTTGAAACCATGTTGCCAAAGCAGGACACATTGAAGTGGCCATCTCAACACTATACACTCCTTTCCTGGCCCTTACTACATCCAAGTAAAACATAAGAAATGGAGATGCATTCAGTGTTTAGCATGAGAACCTCTGCTGTAATTCTGAAAAAAAGCTAAAAAAAGGAGATGCATTGGGCTTTTGCAGAGAATTTTCTGCTGAAAAAAAGGTTGGGGGGGTTTCGTAAAGGTTTTTTTAGAAAAAAAAATGGGAGCATTCGGTTTTTTTAGCATGAGAACCTCTGCTGTAAGGTTGTTAGTAAAGGATAAGAAATGGAGTGAATATAAAATAAAATAACCTGAGGGAATAAACTCTGGTTTCATAATACATGTGTGCACTATGGAATACACCATACACTGTGGTATTCAATGTTTAGGCAGTAGAAAAAATAATTGCAATTTAGACAAAAAAAAATTCATAGACTAAAGTGACTCTACATTGTCTATCTTGAGTGAACATGATAGAGGCCTCCAAGAGCTAAATGGTAAACCACCTGTGAAAGCCAGACCCCTTTAATTCAAATAGGGGAAGGGGAATCCCCCCGGGTCATACTCTCAATTACATGTAAAAAAAAGAGATTTATATGCAAAGAGATTAGGGTTGCCATTCTTACTTGAATAAAAGTGAAAACTTCAATTTGGATTGACTCAAATCAATTTTTTTTAACGATATTCACAAAATTGATCATAACTCCAAACTGTGGTTTAAGGTTCTTTTGATTGGGCTTGAAATTGTTAACTTAACCGTTTCCTGTTGTTCCCATCATGCATCACTTCTGGTACAACGTCATACAGGTGACTTTAATATGGTGTTGGATCGAAAGGGATGTTAGACAAAAGTGACATTGGCGCAACAGCACCAATGTACCAGAAGTCCTGGGAACTGGTAAGTTAACCCATTCAAGCCCAGTAAAAAAAACACCAACGTGGTGTGGGTTATGTTACGGACAGGATTAGAACTAGATTTTAGGGTTAAGGTCAGAGTGAAGTTATTCGGGTTTGAAATGTACTTAACCAGAATTTTTTTTCCCAAGTTCAGTTTAACTGGTGTCAACCAGAATCAGGACAGATTCTAGTAACACTAAAAGAGGTGCACATCCACTAAAATACACTGAACAGAATAGTAAAATTGAAAGAGCTTCAATATCTGTGCAGCAAATGAATAGAGAGGATCAGTGTTTCTAAAGGGCAGTAAAGATTAGTAACAGGAACTTGCCTTACAGCCCTGAACGTGTATGAAACCACGCACCAGATGCTTCCTTTTCCAGGTTCGCACAAGACCCCTTGTCCTAAAAATTTTTTTTGTATCTGGGGGAAAAATCTCAGTGCAAAAGGGTGGTGTCTGCAGTCTCTGTGTGCATACACGTGGAAGAAATGAAAAATTCGGGACCTTAAACACAGGGGCACAACATGTGCAGAAAGAACTAATCTGTATATACTCAACTGGTTCTTCTTCATATAGACCCCTTTTGAGGTGCAGGAATGTAAGAAAATGTTTTAAGAAATGGAAGATACTAATATATTAACTCATGCTGTAAAGAAGTGAACCAGAAGAAAGTGTTGGTGGATAATATCCTTCCTACTTTCAGCAGCTTTCTGCTGTCTTCAGCTCCCTAGTCAAACACGTTAAAGATGGATCCAACTAAGATCAACAATCAAAAAGTAGCTGTGCAGAGGAGTTCTGTCAGACCCAGCTTTTCAAGCTGATCATACACTTGAGATTTGTATATACAACTTCAGCACAATCCATCAACATAGTCATGATGCTAGCTAGATGACCCCTTGACTTTTAATGGGAAAGAAGAATAAAAAACACAGGCACGACCATTAGGAGTAGCGGGAGACAATAAAAGCCCCTGTGCTACATGTGAGAAGCTGTATAGGTGCAGAATACTGACAATTTCTGACAAACCTATCCACCAGGAGAGGCAATTGCTTAGTAAGATACTGCACAAGAACCAGTTCACACCAGTATGCAGAAAAGCCAGAATACAGGCAAGATTACTCGTGTGTAAATAGACTGACGAACAACCACTCACACACCTTCTATCCATGAGATGGGTGATTGCTTGTATGATAGTCGCACATAGGTAAGGCTTGCATAGAGGGTCAGTCAAACAGTTACATGTGGTGCACCATGCTGGCTTACAGCCAATTGATGACACTTTTACTATTTGATTGATCGTGTTGCCCAACACAAAATACTGACACTCCTTTCTACCCAGCATTTGCAATTTTCAAAGTCCAAACATTTCTGAGTGTAAGACAGATAGTTATTCCTCTCAAAATAGTTTATAACTTGCATCTACCATTTGTCTACTGTAGGTTGGAATCATTTTCTAAATGTTTTTTTTTTTACTACATTAAGGGACTTATATATTTATTAGTAGTTTTTCACATTTTCAAAAAATTTTGCAAAATAGATATTTTTAGGGACCAGTCCAGTTCTGACTTGGCTTTGAGGGGCCTGTATGTTAGTACCCCCCCATAAATGACCCCATCTAAGAAACTAGACCCCCTAAAGTATTTAAAAAAGCATTTAGGAAGTTTGTTACCCCTTTAGATATTTCACAGAAATTAAAGCAAAGTGGAGGTGAAATTTCACTTTTTTTTCCGATTTTCATTTTTTAATCATTATTCAGTAGATGTGACCAAGCAAATGTAACTTAATATTGATTCCCCAGATTCTGCTGTTTTCAGAGATATCCCATATGTGGCCCTAGTGCGCCTATTGGCTCAACCACAAGCCCCAGAATGGGAGGAGCACCTACCGGACTCTGGGGTGTCATTTTCATTACAATTTTATTTAGGCGCCATTTGAGGTTTGCAGACTCTCCTGAAAAGACCCCATATTAGAAACTACACCCCTTAAGGAATATATCTGGGTTACAGTGAGTATATTGACCCCACAGGCGTTTCACAAATTTTTAAAGCGTTAGGCTCTGAAAATAAAAAAAAAAAATTTTTTTTCCAATAATCTGCAATTTTAGCTGAAATGTTTTCATTTTTACAAGGAATCCTGGAAAAAAAGCACTCCAAATTGCGTTACGCAATTTCTTCCAAGTTCGGCAATACCCTACATGTGTGTAAACTGCTGTTATGGTGCATGGCAGGGCGTATGGGGGAGGGAGCGTTATTTGGCTTTTGGAACGCAGATTTTGGTGGGGCCATGTCGCATTTGCAAAGCCCCCAAAGTACTAGAAAAGGTTAAACCTTCCAGAAGTTGCCCCATCTTCTATTCAACACCCCTCATTGATCTCATCTAGGGGTGTATTGTGCATTTTGGGCGCACAGGTGTTCCGTTGTTTTTTTAGTATTTGGCCATGAAAATGGGGGGGGGGGGGACGCAGTTCCGCCATTGATTTTTGGGCTTCATTGCAGTGTAAATTACAGGATAACTTTACTATGGGGGTCGGTACAATTGCAATGATATAAATTTTATTTCGTTTTTTTTATGTTTTATTACTTTTACACAACAGAAATGAGTTTATAAAAAATTGCGTTTTTATGTTGTACTATTCTGACAGCCATAACATGGCTTTTATTTTTCTGTATACGGAGCTGATTATGGGCTTGTTTTTTGTAGGATGAGTCAATGTCTTTATTGGTACCATTATGGGGTGCATATAACGCTTTGATCACTTTTTATTAAGCTTTTTGTGAGGCATTTTGAACCAAATACAGCAATCCTGGTAGTGTTTTATATTTTTATTTTTTACAGCGGTCACCGTGCAGTATAAATGACAGGCTAACTTTACTCAGTAGGTCGATACGATTACAGCGATACCCAATTTGTATTTTTTTTATGTTTTACTGATTTTACACAATAAAAACACTTTTATTCAAAAAGAAAACATGTTTTTGTGTTGCCATAGTCTGAGAGACAACTTTTTATTTTGCTGTGTACCAAGCCATGTAGGAGCTTGTTTTTTGTGGGATGAGTTGACGTTTTCATTGGTATCATTTTTTTGGGGGGACAAGGTTTTTCGATCGCTTTAAATTCGTTTTTTGGAAGTCAGGGTGACAAAAATACTGCAATCCTAGTAGTTTTTTTTTATTTTTAACAGCGCACACCGTGCAATATACATGACAAGTTAGTTTTACTATGTGGTTCGAGACATTTTTTTTTTTTTAAGTGTTTTTTTTTGTGTACAACAATATTGCTGTCTTCTGATATATGCTGTCTTCTGATAGCCATAACTTTTTTATTTTTCTGTATACAAAGCTGTGTAAGGACTTTTTTCTTTTGCCGGATGAACTGACATTTTAATTGACACCACTTTGGTGTTTATATGAGTTTTTGATTGCTTTTTATTCCATTTTATGTGCTGCGGGATGAACAAAATCGCAATCCTGTGACTGTTTTTTTTTTATGGTGTTCACGGTACAGGTTAATTAACATGTCATATTTATAGGGTGGGTCGTTATGCATGCGGCGATACCAAATATGGATACTTTATTATTGATCTTTTTTGGGGCAATTGGCGTTTGTAAAGGGGAAAAGGACGGTCTATGTGTTTTTGTTTTATTTTTCAGGTTTGTGTTTTACTTTTTTACACTTTTTTTAAAACTTTTTTACACTTTTCACTTTTCCCCAGAGGGGAATTGTATGAGCGATATTCAAATCACTCATACAAAGGAGACCTGCACACAGTATTACTGCTGTGTACTGGTCGCCATGGCGACTGTCAATCACCATGCCCACTATGCATTGCGGGCATGGTGATGTCACTCTGGCCGCGGGGGATGCAGCATGATGCCAGTGGTAATATACCGCTGGTCTCATGCCGCGATCTTGCGAGCTCGCAAGATCGCCATGACGTACCCATACGTCAATTTGCGGGAACCCCTACCCGACCTTGACGTATGGGTACATCAAATGTCGGTAAGGGGTTAAAAGTGATCAAAAAGTCTTGTCTCCCCAAAAATTATCTCACTAAAAACATCACATCCTCCCGCAAAAAACCAGCCCATACACAGCTACCTACACAGAAAAATAAAAAATAAAAAACATGTTTTTCTGTTTAAATAAAAGTGATTCTATTGTGTAAAAAAATGTAAATAAACAAACATGAAAATTGGGTATCGCTGTAATCGTATCGACCTGCTGAGTCATTTATAGTGCACGGTGACTCTAAAAATAAAAAAAACGACCAGGATTGCTATATTTTGTTCAAAACACCTCACAAAAACCTTAATAAAAAGTGATCAAAGCATCATATGAACCCCATAAAGATACCAATAAAAACACCAACTCACCCCACAAAAAAGTCCATACACAGCTCCATACACCGCAAAATAAAAAAGTTATACCTATCAGACTATGACCACATAAAAGCACAGTTTTTTCTAAACGCATTTCTATAAATTTCTATTCTGTAAAAGTAATAAACTATAAAAACCTATAAAAAATTTTTTTCCTGTAATTGTACCAATCCACATAGTAAAGTTATCTTGTCATTTATGCCACACTGCGAATGCTATAAGGCTATGTTGACACGGCATAATTGCGGGACGTATTTCGCCCGCAATTACGCTGTGTGCTCGGGAGCGGGGGCGTATACGCCGTGAATAATTGACATGTCACTTCTCTCCCTGCTCGCCGTATTGTGCGTAATTCCATAGTTCTCTATGAGAACTGTGGATTACCGTAATGACTGGGACGTATCTCGCCCAGTACAGCGTGAAATACGGGGCAAGATACATCCCATTTTAAGTCGTGTGAACATAAACTAAAAATGAAGCCCAAAAAACAATTGCGGAACTGCGCTCCCCCTTCTCCCATAGATTTTAAGTTGCCGTTCCATGGTCACATCTAACGTGTTCCAGCAATGGATAAAAATTGAAAATCTGCAAAAAAAAAATGAAATTTCACCTGCACTTTGCTTCAATTTCTGTGAAACACCTAATGGGTTAATAAACTTCCTAAATGCTGTCTTGAAAACTCTAGGGATTCAGTTTCTTTGATGGAGTCATTTATGGGGGTATTTAACATACTGGCCCCTCAAAGCCCCATCAGAACTAGACTGATCTTTAAAAAATATCAATGCTGCAAATTTTCTTGAAAATGTGAAAAATGACTACTAAATTTCTATGATGGCAATCTACATATGGGAGATGCTAGCTAAAAACTATTTTGTGGTGAATAATTATCTGTCCTGCATGCAGAAATTTTTGAACTTTGAAAATGACAATTTTTACAAAATTTTCACGAAATTTTGAAATTTTTCACAAACAAATAAGGATTCTATGAACCAAGATATCTTACTAACTTAAAGCACAATGTGTCACGAGAAAACAATCTCTGAATCCCATGGATAGGTGAAAGTGTCAAAAAGTTATTCTCACATAAAGTGATACATGTCAGATTTAAAAAATAGGGCTGTGTCAGGAAGGCTAAAACTGACTGGGTCCTTAAAGGGGTTGTCTCACTATATTGATTCATCTTACTTCAGTCCTGTTTTATCTGTTATTTTTGAATTCAGGGGTGTGTTTACTGGTCTCTACTGGCTACTCAGGCTGCTGAGGACACCAAGTCTGTAGCTATAGCGACCAGCGCTGGCTGCCTATCAGGAGAGATCTTACAGGTCTGTAGCTATAGTGACTTGAGGAGCTGATGCAGCCCATACAAGAGGGGATATCTAGGAATAGGTAGGCCACTGTTAATGGACACATATTGGAAAGTGACTTGTTTTTGCAAGATCTTTAACATAAAAAGCAATCCTTGTAGGGAGACAACCCCTTTAAAGGGTTAAAGGAGAATGTATCATCAAAAATGAGCTATTGTTTATATTGTATGTTTATGTTAACCCCTTATCGACATTGGATGTATGTGCATAATGCGCCACAATGCAAGACATTGCATCACCATCAACCAAATCTAAAATATACAAAAAGCTTTACCACAATGTGCTACGTATAAAACTACTAAATAATAGTCATAAAGTTACCAAATATCACTTCTACACAAAACAGAATCCCAGGCTAATAGTACCAATGTCCTACTAAGACCACATATCACCAGCACATAGTGACTGAATAATACCACCACACCATAACCACATATCACCACCATATAGTGACCGAATAATACAAACTGACCATTACTGAATACAAACCATTATACTACAACTAATATTACCGACATACAGTGACCATACAGTGGTGGATACCAATTGTACACAGGGTCTGCAGACATAAATGATTACAGTAAAGTTACATCCAGGGACTTACAGGAGACATTTCTGAAGAGTTGTTCTCTTTCTCTTCTTCTTCTCCATCTGTCCCAGACTGCCATGATGACTTCTCCCAGCCATAACTCTTCACTGTAGAATTTACAAAACAAACATATTAGACTCCTCACTTTATCAGCACTTCTCTACCAATTCCTATCTCTATACAAAGACCCCAACTATAGTACCTAATATGGTAGCCATGTAGTAGCCCATGTAGCCATGTAGTAGCTCCCTATAGCCAGGTAGTAGTCCCCTATAGCCAGGTAGATGCCCCTTTAATCAGGTAGTGCCCCCCTATAGCCAGGTAGTGCCCCCTATAGCCAGTTGATGCCCCTATAGCCAGATAGTGCCCCTATAGCCAGGTAGTGCCCCTATAGCCAGGTAGATGCCCCTATAGTCAGGTAAATGCCCCTACAGCCAGTAGATGCCCCTGTAGCCAGTAGATGACCCTATAGCCAGGTGATGCCCCTGTAGCCAGAAGATGCCCCTTTTGCCAGTTGATGCCCCTGTAGCCAGTAGATGACCCTATAGCCAGGTGATGCCCATTTAGCCAGAATATGCCCCTTTTGCCAGTAGATGCCCATGTAGCCAGGTGATGCCCCTATAGCCAGGTAGTAGCTAATTCTAAAATTTAAAAAAGCACTCACCTCGCTAGGGTCCCATGTCCAGCTCCGGGAGCTGCTGAGCAGTGTAAGCGGCGTGATGTCATACCAGGGACTAAGTTGCAAACCGAGGAGATCACAGCATCGCAGGAGGCGTGGTGAAAGTCGTGTGCCCCCTGTGACGCTGATACATACAGGGGAGAAGGAAGGACGGTAACGATCCGTCCTGACTCCTCCCTGTACCAGCAGGCTGCTGACTCTGTGCGGCTGTTATAAAACGGTCGCGCAGAGTCAGGGGCTATCCACCCGGCGGGCAAGGCGGCGGCAGCAGCGCACTCCTCAGGTGTGCGGAGCCTCGGCACCCCAGGCGATCGCCCGCCCCTAGGAACGGCCATGACGATGTCTAAATCAATGAGAAACTGTGCCGCGCACCATTCCCTCACTCTGATCGGAGCCCTCGCTGTGAAATCGTGGGGTCCAGATCGCTTACCATGGCAGCTGAGAGCCTTATGAAGGCTTCCATCTCCGATATGTATTTAATTTTGCTATTTCCGGCCCCATGTATTACAATACATTAGGCTGTATCAATAATTGTGCCCCCTAGTGGTGAATCACTGTAGGGGGACTCAAAGTTAAAGTAACAAAAAAAAGTTTTAAAGTGCAAAAAAAAAAAAAAAAAAAAATTTAAAAGTTCAAATCACCCTCTTTTCGCCATTTTATAGATAAAAAAATAAAATAATAAAAAGTTACACATATTTGGTATCGCCACGTCCGAAAAAGTAAATAAAAATATAACATCATTTATCCCGTATGCTGAACACGGTAGAAGAAAAAAATTCCAAATGCCAAATTTGCGGGTTTTTTTGGTCATTTCACGTCCCATAAAAAATGGAATAAATGTCATAAAAAATTGCATGTATTCCAAACTGCTAGCAGTAAAAAGTACACTTATATGCCCACAAAAAATGCTGCCTCACTCACGTCTGTAGGTTTTAGTACAAAAAAGTCATTGGTCGCACAAAATGGTGCGGCACAAATTTCAAAAATAGAAAATGGATTTTCAAAAATAGAAAATGGATTTTCAAAAATAGAATTTATTTTTTTTTTTTATGATACCAAAACATAACAGAAACTGTACTTGTTTCGTATTGGCGGATGCGTATCAACCTGTAGAACACAAATTACACATAATTTTTACTAAATATTTAATGCCATAAAAACAAAACCCCTGCAAACATGAAGCAAGTACGTTTTCTTCATATTTTACCCCACTTAGAATTTTTTTTCGGTTTCCCAGTATAGTCTATGGTAATATGAATAACACCATTAGAAAGTACATCTTGTGCTGCAAAATAAAAGCCCTCATGTGTCTATGTAGGTGGAAAAAAAAGTTATGGCTCTTGGAAGGTGGGGAGGGAAAAGCGAACGTGAAAAAAAAAGGCTTTGGCATTAAAGGGCTAAATAAATTTTTTTAAAAGGTTTTAGTCATTTTTTAAATTTTCCATGTCACTATCTACATTTTATGAAATCCTAAAGTCCTCCAGTTTTCACCCCAGACACTAGGCCTAATAATAGTCTGACACTTCCTGTTCTGTAGAGTTCTGCAGTCTCCTCATTATAATCCCAACCGGTTGTGTGATATGGAGAGTTGTGCCTCCAGGCAAACAGCACAAAATATCAAGGTGAGCTTAACTGCTTATTGTTAGGGTATGTTCACACAATGTGTTGGATCCGTTCTTGGATCCGAAAAACACATTCTAAAGCGCTGCGTAAATTGCATCCAAAATGCATCCATCTAGGGTGCGTTTCTGGATACATTTTTGCTGCAGCAGGAATGCACCCTTTAGTTCTGAATAGGGCTTCTGCTGCGTCTTTCAGATGAAGAATTGACATGACTATTCTTTGAATAGATCCGAAAGACGCATTTAAAAAAAACGCAAGTAAACACGCATCAGCGATCACTCGTCTGAATGGCAATGCGTGTTTTACATTAACCCCTTAAGGACCCGGCGTTTTTTTTGGGTGACACGTTCGTTTTTCACTCCTCGCCTTCTGAAAGCCATAACTTCTTTATTTTTCCACCTATATAGACACATGAGGGCTTTTATTTTGCGGGACAAGATGTACTTTCTAATGGTGTTATTCACTATACTATAGAATATACTGGGAAACCGCAAAAAAAATTCCAAGTGGGACAAATTGTAAAAAAAAATGTATTTTCACCATGTTTGCGGGTGTTTTGCTTTTACGGCGTTCAATCTTCGGTAAATATAATGTGTTATCTGTATTCTACAGGTTGATACGCATCCAGCAATACCAAACATGTAGGGTTTCCGTTATGTTTTGGTACCGTAAAAAAATTCCAAACATTTTCTATTTTTGAAATTTGCGCAGCGGTGCCATTTTGTGCGACCAATAACTTTTTTGTACTAACACCTACGGACGTAGGGGCATTTTTTGCGGGCTGAAGTGTACTTTTTATTTCTAGCAGTTTGGAATGCATGTGACTTTTTTGATCATTTTTATTCCATTTTTTGAGTGACGGAAAATGACCAAAAAACGCAATTTTGGCGTTTGGAATTTTTTTTCTTCTAAGGTGTTCATCGTACGGGATAAATGATGTTATATTTTTATAGATCGGATTTTTTCGGACGCGGCAATACCAATTATGTGTAACTTTATTATTATTTTAATGATTTTATTTGTAAAATGGGGAAAGGGGGGTGATTTGAACTTTTAATACTTTTTTTTTGTACTTTAAAACTTTATTTATTTATTTTTTTTACTGTAACATTGAGGTCACCTGTGGTACTTGACCATTAGGTGGCGCGATTGTTAATACAACCTAATGCATTGCATAGGCAATGCATTAGGGTGTACAAAGATGGCGGTTTCCCCACTTCCTGTCTGCGGACGGAAGTGGGGCAAACCGGCCAGGGTAAGTGACGGGAGCCTTCACAAGGCTCCCCACCAACATGCCCGGTCGTCGGATCGGCGCAGCATAGCTGCGCTTAGGCCGATCACCGCACCGATCGGTGCGCGGCACCGATCGGCGTTAATTCCGACGCCGTGGCCATCTTTGCCACGGCGCCTGATGGGTAAAACAGTGCCAGTGGGTGGAGCCACCCACCGGCGCTGTTACTGCCGGGTGTTAGCGGCGATTTGCCGCTAACACCCGCGGCTGTGCGGGGGGGTCGCGGAGCGATCCCCCTGCAAAGTCCCTTAGCGGCCCTGGGACGTACTCATACGCCCAAGGTCGTTAAGGGGTTAAAAGCAATGTAAAATCACACTGCACATTGTTAGATGTGTTTTTTGGGTCCATTTAGGGTCCGAAACACAGATCCAAACATACATCTAAAAACGGATCCAAAAACGGCAAGTGAACATAACCTTATTCCTACAAATGTTTTGTTTCATCTTGGACCTGCACTCCTCCGCATTTGAGCCAGGTGTTTTTAATTAGGAGTAGTATGAATAAGGGCCGCTACTCCATTATTTCAGTCTGCTTGCTGGGAGCCCATGGAAGGGTGACCGTTTGTGATCCTTTCCTTTTTTTTGGTGGTGGTGGTGTGTGGCGGCCTTTGTTGCTGTGATGCGGTGCCTGTGGAGTGGTGTGACCCAGAGCTGAGGGGCTAGGTCTGGCAGCAATGGTGTTGTTGGGCCACTGGGTTGTGCCCCTCACTGGTGTAGCTATAACTGTGGCAGTGATCACCATGCAGTGCTACTCCCATTAGTGTAGGGGCCCACTTTATATATGTCTGCGTGAAGTGGGAAGTTTGCTTATACTGTTTCATCAAAAAGTATACTAAGAACTTCATGTTCATTTCTGAAAATATCTTTGCTGAGAAGTAATAGATCAACGTATGGCAAGTGAATGTGCGGTCTACTTCTTTTTGTCTCTTCCTAGATTAAATACCTACAAATTACATTGGTGGTAACACACGAAGAAGCGATGTGCTCGTTGTCTCTATCTCTTCTATTACATTATAATCCCAGGGAAGGTCTCCATGCAATGTGACTCTAATGTGTCCCCAATTCATAAGAGCTGATAGTCACAGCTCACTCCTCCCTTTCTCATCTCTACAGAGCATGCCCACTAAACTCTCTGCCCCAATAATCATGTACACAGAACAGAGTTAAAAAAAAATCTACAATCAGAAAATGAAAGCAGCTAAAAAGAAAATAATACATACCAGTATCTGGTTTTATTTAGTTATAAAAAAGATCCCTTTAACGTTGAGGCCTATAGGCCATGCCTCTGTATATCATACAGTTGCAGAGATTGGGCCTTTATGTTTGGCACATATAGCAGGTGAAAGTGAAATGTAAAGTGAGCCAAGGGCTAACAGGGATGTCTGACAAGCGCTTTCTGCTTAAAAAAAAGGAAAAAATGTTCTAAACAAACATGTATTACATAGTTTGTGAGGCTGAAAAAAGATATACGTCCATCCAGTTCAGCCTATTGTCCTATAGTGTTGTTCAAGACAAAGGCAAAAACCCTCATGAGGTAGAAGCCAATTGTCCTCATTTTAGGGAATAAATTCCTTCCCGACTCCAATCTTGCAATTGGAATAAATCCCTGGATCAATGACCCTTCTCTAGAATCCTAGTCACTATAACTTGTTATATTATTACATCTAGAAATGCATCCAAGCCCTGATTGAACTCTGTTAGTGAATTCACCATGACAAGTGCCTCTGGCAGAGAGTTCCATAGTCTCACCGCTCTAACAGTAAAGAATCCTTTTCTATCTTTATGTAAAAACGTTGTTTCCTCTAGGAGTAGAGGATGCTATATTGTTTGCGATACAGTCCTGGGTATAAATAGACGATTGGAGAGATCTCTGTATTGACCTTTAATATAGTTAAACATATTTATTATGTCCCTCCTGAAGCCGTCTTTTCTCTAAACTAAATAACCCTAATCTTGCTAATCTTTCTGGATATTGCAGTCCACCCAGTCCTTTTATTATTTTTGTTGCCTGCCTTTGTACCTGTTCAAGCTCTACAATGTCTTTCATGTGATCTGGTGCCCAAAACTGTACACAATACTCCATGTGTGGTCTGTCCAGTGATATATATATATAATGGGAGAACGATGTTTCCATCACGTTCCTCTATGCCTCTTTTATTACACCCCATGATTCTACAAGTACGTCTCAATAAATTAGAGTATTAGCCAAAAGTTGTTTTTTTTTCAGTTATTCAATTCAAAAAGGAACTCATACATTATATAGAGTCATTATAAAGGAGTGAACTTTTTCAGGTGTTTATTTATGTTAATCTTGGTGATTATGGCTTACAGCCAAGGAAAACCCAAAAGTCATTATCTCAGAAAATTAGAATATTATACAAGACCAATTGTAAATTATTTGTGGAGCACAGAAATGTTGGCCAAATGAAAAGTATGTACAGTAAATGCACTCAATACTTGGTCGGGGCTCCTTTTGCATGAATGACTGCACTAATACGGCGTGGCATGGAGACGATCAGCCGGTGGCATTGCAAAGGTGTTATGGAAGCCCAGGTTGCTTTGATAGCAGCCTTCAGCTTGTCTGCATTGTTGGGTCTGGTGTCTCTCATCTTCCTCTTGACAATACCCCATAGATTCTCTATAGAGTTGAGGTCTGGCGAGTTTGCCGGCCAATCAAGCACAGTGATACTGTGGTTATTAAACCAGCCAGTGGGGACAGGTGCCAGGTCCTGCTGAAAAATGAAAATTCCAACTCCAAAAAGCTTGCCGGCAGAGGGAAGTACGAAGTGCTCTAAAATTTCCTGGTCGATGGCTGCCCTGACTTTGGTCTTGATAAAACACAGTGGACCAACACCAGCAGATGACATGGCTTACCAAACCATCACTGATTGTAGAACCTTCACACTAGACCTCAAGTAGCTTGGATTGTGGCCTCTACACTCTTCCTCCAGACTCTTGGACCTTGATTTCCAAATGAAATGCAAAATTTACTTTCATCTGAAAGCAACACCTTGGACCATTGAGCAGCAGTGCGGTTCTCCTTGGTCCAGGTAAGACGCATCTGGCGTTGTCTATTGGTCATTAGTGACTTGACACATGTAGCTACACATGAGTGCGACACTTGTAGCTCATGTCCTGAATATGTCTGTGTGTGGTGGCTCTTGAAGTACTGACTCCAGCAGCTGTCCACTCCTTATGAATCTCCAAATGTTTGAATGGTCTGTTGTTAACAATCTATCAAGGATGGGGTTAACCCGGTTGCTTGTGCACCTTTATCTACCACATGTTTTCCTTCCACTCAACTCTCCATTAATATGCTTTGATACAGCTCTTTGTGAACAACCAGCTTATTTAGCAATGACCTTTTGTGGCTTACCCTCCTTGTGGAGTGTGTCAATGATTGCCTTCTGGACATCTGTCAAGTCACCAGTCTTCCCCATGATTGTGTCACCTACTGAACCAGACTAAAGGACCTTTTATCCCCTTGACGCTGAAACTTTTTTTTTTTAACGTTCATTTTTTCCTCCCCATCTTCCCAGAGCCATAACATTTTTTTTATTTTTGCAACTACATAGACGTATGAAAGCTTCTATTTTGTGTTACAAGATGTATTTTCTTTTTTTTTAACCATAAACTTTTTATTGGTCAGATATAAAGTAGTACAAAATAGAATACTGTGGGAAGATTTATCAAAAGTGTCTTACTTTTAGACAGTGTAAACTTAGACTAGACAGTCTTAAAATGCGCCAAATTTATCATAGTGTTGATAAATCTGGCGCAGGTTAGAACTGTCTAGTCTCAGTTTGCACCATCTTTAAGTTGGCTTACTTTTACGACAGAATTTGGTCGCACATCCTGGCGCATTTCTTGTCGCATTTAAGCCACGTCCCTTCCTGCGAAACCATGCCCACTTTTACAAAGCCACCCCCCTTTTGTCGGACACGGCACAGATGCGTCTGAAACTGTCGAAAACACATAGTAAATGTGGCGAAAAGCTTGTTTTTGGTGCAAATTGAGCCAGAATTCTGGCGCAACTGCCTTGATAAATCTGCCCCAGTATGTGTCATTGTAAGACCAAATTTCAACTTTTATCCCCAAAACACAACCCAGCCCACCTCCCAAATCCATCTCCAAATTCAGAACAGTAAATATCCAATGCAATCACATAACAATGCAATATTAATAAAAGTCAGTTCCTGTCATAATAAAAATTTTACAAGATGTATTTTCTAATGATGTTATTCATATTACCATAGAATATACTGGGAAACCGCAAAGAAATTGTAAGTGGGGTAAAATGTGAAAAAAAAAACATACTTGCCCCATATTTGCGGGTGTTTTGCTTTTACAGCGTTCAATCTTTGGTAAAAATGATGTGTTATCTGTATTCTACAGGTTAATACGCATCCGGCAATACCAAACAAGTTTCCGTCATGTTTTGCTACCGTAAAACAATTTCAAACATTTTCTACTTTTGAAATGTGCGCCATGGTTCCATTTTCTGCGACCAATAACTTTTTTTGTACTAACACCTACGGACATGAGTGAGGGGGCGTTTTTTTGCGGGCTGCAGTGCACTTTTTATTGCTAACAGTTTGGAAAGCATGTGACTTTTTTGATCAAATTTATTCCAATTTTAAGGGGACGTGAAATGACCAAAAAACACAGTTTGGGCGTCTGGAATGTTTTTTCTTCTTTTGGATGTGGCGATACCAAATATGTGTAACTTTTTTATTTTTTCAGTTTTTATTTGTAAAATGGCAGAAGGGGGTGATTTGAACTTTTAATTTTTTTTATTTTTTTACATTTAAATTTTTTTTTTCATTAACTTTGCTTCACTACTAAAGGGCATGACAATGTATAGACAATGCATTAGTGCCCCTACCTGGGGCAAGAAGTAGTGAAACCGAAAACATGGCAGCACGGCACCATTTCTCATTGATATAGGCCATTTTTGCGCAGCGTCTAAAGGGTTAAACAGCGCGGGATGATTACGGCATCCTCCCGTACTATAATCGCCGGGTGTTAGCTTCAATCCCACTACAAAGCACCTTACCGGCACTGTGACATACTCATACGTCATATGTCGGTAAGGGGTTAAAACGCTTAGGAAGCCTTTGCAGTTGTTTAGGGTTAATTAATTTTCGGAGATAATGACTTTTGGATTTTCCTGGGCTGTTAGGGTGCTTTCACACAGCGCGGTTTTAGTGCAGTTTTAACTGCACTCCAATTAAACTGCCTTTATTACCAGCAAGCTTCTTTCACTTTTCTAAACTGTTTGGAAAGTGAGGAATCTGAACAATTTAGACAACTAAAAAAAGCTGGCTGGTAATAAAGGGAGTTTAATTGGAGCGCAGTTAAAACTGCAATGTGTGAAAGCACCCTATGCACATGGGGAGGAAAAATTCTTAAGCCATAATCATAAAGATTAACATAAACAAATACTTGGAAACGTTCACTCTGTAATGACTCTATATAATGTATGTGTTTCACTTTTTGAATTGAATTACTGGAAAAAAATAACTTTTGGCTGATACTCTAATTTATTATTGTTATTATTATTATTATTATTTTCAAAAGCAACTGTAGTTGCCTTGGCAGCTGCTACCTGACACTGGCTGCTACAAATAAGTTTACTGTGCACTATATTCCATGTATGACCAGTATAATGGGAGAATAATGTTCTCATCATGTGCATCTATGCCCCTTTTAATACACCCCATGATTCTGTTTGCCTTGGCAGCTTCTGCCTGACACTGGCTGCTACAAGTACAGGGGTTGTCTCAGTACAAGGATTGCTTTTTATGTTAAATATCTTGCAAAAACAAGTCACTTTGCAATATATGTCCATTAACAGTGTCCTACCTATTCCCCAGATAATCCCTCTTGTATGGGCTGCATCAGCTCCTCAGGTCACTATAGCTACAGACATGTTTGATCGCTCCTAATAGGCTGTCAGCAGCACTGGTTGCTATAGCTACAGACCTGTTTGTTCTCTCCTGATAGGTTTCCAGCACTGGTTGCTATAGCTACAGACCTGTTTGGTCTCTCCTGATAGGCTTCCAGCACTGGTTGCTATAGCTTCAGACCTGTTTGTTCTCTCCTGATAGGCTTCCAGCACTGGTTGCTATAGCTACAGACCTGGCTTCTACTGCAGGATAGTAGAAGCCAGCAAACACCCCCCTGAATTCAAAGTGAAACCAAGTAAACAGAACTGAGGTGAGATGAATCAATGTAGTGAGACAACCCCTTTAAGTTTACCGTCCACTAGTTCTTCTCTCTGTCACTTTTTACCAGCATTTTACCCATACCTCCCAACTGTCCCTATTTTGGAGGGACTGTCCCTATTTTTAACCCTTGTCCCTCTGTCCCTCTTTGCTCTATAAATGTCCCTCTTTTTCATTTGAGAAATAGATTTGCATCAATAAACTGACTATCTTGCTTTAAAAAGTATCTGATGGCTTAGTACCTGTATATTACAGAACAATTTACTTAATATTTCATCATTGGACACAGGCCCGCCGTACAGGGGGTACAGCCAGTACTCCTGTACCGGGCCCGGTGAAACAGGGGGGCCCGCGGCAAGCAGGCCCTCCTGTTTAAAAATCTTGTCAGCCTGTACACGGGCCCCGCGGCATGCTGTCTGTCCGCAGGGGCCCGTGCGGCTCAGTGTGTGAGGAGGGGCCGCGCACCGATCGCAGCAGTCACTGCTCTGTACGTCACTGCAGCTGCAGCGTCTGTCACTTACTTTAATTTCTCCAGCGTCTCCTCTGATCGGAGTCGGCCCCTCCCCTCTCTCTGCCTGTGGGTGGGGCTTCAGTGATCCTGTGGGCAGTGGGGGGAGGGGCCGACTGCGATCAGAGGAGACGCTGGAAGGAGGTGAGGGGACGCTGCTGCTGTCATGTACAGAGCAGCCCTAGAATCAAGTGCCCACCTCTCCTCAAATGCTGGGATAATGAGGGGCCCCACTGAAGCCCCCTCTCTGCCCAGCGATCCCCCCCTCGAGGCTGAGGGGGAGGCATTGTGGGGAGGCATTGTGGGAGCTGTGGGGGAGGCATTGTGGGGAGGCATTGTGGGAGCTGGGGGGGAGGCAGTGAGGGAGCTGTGGGGGAGGCATTGTGGGGAGGCATTGTGGGAGCTGTGTGTGGAGGCATTGTGGGAGCTGTGGGGAGGCATTGTGGGAGCTGACTGTGGGGGCATTGTGGGGAGGCATTGTGGGAGCTGTCTGTGGGGGCATTGTGGGGAGGCATTGTGGGAGCTGTCTGTGGGGCTTTGTGGGGAGGCATTGTGGGAGCTGTGTGTGGGGGCTTGTGGGGAGGCATTGTGGGAGCTGTGTGTGGGGCATTGTGGGGAGGCATTGTGGGAGCTGTCTGGGGGGGCATTGTGGGGAGGAAATTTGGGGGCTGTCTGTGGGGGCATTGTGGGGGGGCATTGTGGGAGGCATTGGGGGAGCTGTGTGTGGGGGCATTGTGGGGAGGCATTGTGGGAGCTGTGTGTGGGGGCATTGTGGGGAGGCATTGTGGGAGCTGTCTGTGGGGGCATTGTGGGGAGGCATTGTGGGGAGGCATTGTGGGAGCTGTCTGTGGGGGCATTGTGGGGAGGCATTGTGGGAGCTGTCTGTGGGGGCATTGTGTGTGGAGGCATTGTGGAGCTGTGTGTGGAGGCATTGTGGGGAGGCATTGTGGGAGCTGTGTGGGGGCATTGTGGGGAGGCATTGTGGGGAGGCATTGTGGGAGCTGTGTGTGGGGTAAGTGTGGGGAGGAGTTGTGGGAGCTGTGTGTGGGGGCATTGGGGGGAGGCATTGTGGGGGCATTGTGGGAGCTGTCTGTGGGCATTGTGGGGAGGCATTGTGGGAGCTGTCTGTGGGGGCATTGTGGGGAGGCATTGTGGAGCTGTCTGTGGGGGCATTGTGGGGAGGCATTGTGGGAGCTGTCTGGATTGTGTGGAGGCATTGTGGGAGCTGTTGGGGGCATTGTGGGGAGGCATTGTGGGAGCTGTCTGTGGGGGCATTGTGGGGAGGCATTGTGGGAGCTGTGTGTGGGGGCATTGTGGGAGCTGTGTGTGGGGGCATTGTGGGGAGGCATTGTGGGGAGGCATTGTGGGAGCTGTCTGTGGGGGCATTGTGGGGAGGCATTGTGGGAGCTGTCTGTGGGGGCATTGTGGGGAGGCATTGTGGGAGCTGTCTGTGGGGGCATTGTGGGGAGGCATTGTGGGAGCTGTCTGTGGGGGCATTGTGGGGAGGCATTGTGGGAGCTGTCTGTGGGGGCATTGTGGGGAGGCATTGTGGGAGCTGTGGGGGGGCATTGTGGGGAGGCATTGTGGGGAGGCATTGGGGGAGCTGTGTGTGGGGGCATTGTGGGGAGGCATTGTGGGAAGTGAGTGTGGGGGCATTGTGGGGGGCATTGTGGGAGCTGTGTGTGGAGGCATTGGGGGGAGGCATTGTGGGAGCTGTGTGTGGGGGCATTGTGGGGAGGCATTGTGGGAGCTGTGTGTGGGGGCATTGTGTGGAGGCATTGTGGGAGCTGTGGGGGAGGCATTGTGGGAGCTGTGGGGGAGGCATTGTGGGGAGGCATTGTGGGGGCTGTGTCTGAGTGGGGACGGGGCGATGGAGTTGGCAGAGGGTGGGGCCGAAGGGGGGGGGGGGGGGCCCAGATGCTTCAACTGTATGGGGCCCTGAAATTTCTGATGGCGGCCCTGATTGGACACAATGCAATCCTGAGAATATGTCCCTTTTTGGCTGGCTAAAAAGTTGGCATGTATGTGAATGGGGCATGGTTAGAGGCGTGTCTTGGTGTGATGTCATGTGTTTGGGCGTGGTTAGAGGCGTGGGCTGATGTGTCCCTCTTTGCAATCTCTAAAAGTTAGGAGGTATGATTTTACCATTTAACATGTAGTCATGTAATGGATTTTCCCTCCTCATGTACATAAGCTTGCATTTATCTGTGTTCAACCTCATTTGCCATTACTTTGCCCAGGCCTCCAGCTTATCCCGATGCCTTTGTCCTCTATAGCGCTGATGACTCTCCTCATCCAGCCGGCTCCTCATCCAGCCTCATAGATACGGCATCACCCTGCACATCCTGCAGGTGGCGCTGGAGGCCTCTCGTGCGCCGTTCCCATCGCTGACCCCGCCCCGGCCTGAGTCGTGCACGGCGGCGGTGGGAGGGGCCCAGAGGGCGATATTTAACGTAGCATGTGAGGACGCGGGCGGCAGCGCACACAGCACACGGCGGGGATGGGGCGGCTGGCACGTAGAGCGGAGCGAGCCGGGTAGGACGCCCTCCTCACAGCGGATCCTGCGGGCAGGTAAGTGATCCTGCAGAACCTGGCGGCCACTTCTCCTGGATTCGGAACTTGCTGCGGAGTTGGAGGTGAACTTGGACAGAACAAAGGAGTGATCGCGCAGTGCGGGGCCGGGAAGCCGCTGCTGATGGGACCGCAGTGTGTGCACAGGGGCTGAGCCCAGCGCATTACCCTCTACAGAGCACCATCCTCGCGGAAAGTTGCGGCTTGGTTGCAGATAGGTGAAGCAGTGCATTGTCTGCTCCATCTGCGGAGCTGTCATCACCTCCATGAGAAGCCGCCACATAGGCTGCGTGCACACCTGCAGGACAGGAGCTGACAGCCTGGAAGTGCCGCACCTGCGCTAACGCCACGATCCAGCGGCATAAGCTGCGCTCAACGATGGAGTTTCATCACTTTCTAGTTGTTGGGTATGAGCTATGTGACAGATGGGGGAGAGTTCAAGATCAGGAGATCTATGATAGACCAGGGGGACAGTGGCTCACGATCAGGAGATCTATGATATACCAGGGGGAGGGTAGCTCATGATCAGGAGATCTCTGATAGACCAGGGGGAGAGTAGCTCAAGATCAGGAGATCTATGATAGACCAGGGGGAGAGTAGCTCACGATCAGGAGATCTATGATAGACCAGGGGGAGAGTAGCTCACGATTAGGAGATCTCTGATAGACCAGGGGGAGAGTGGCTCACGATTAGGAGATCTATGATAGACCAGGGGGAGAGTGGCTCACGATCAGGAGATCTATGATAGACCAGGGGGAGAGTGGCTCACGATCAGGAGATATATGATATACAATGGGGAGAGTTGCTCACGATCAGGAGATCTATGATAGACCAGGGGGAGAGTGGCTCACGATCAGGAGATCTATGATAGACCAGGGGAGAGTAGTTCACGATCAGGAGATCTATGATAGACCAGGGGGAGAGTAGCTCATGATTAGGAGATCTATGATAGACCAGGGGGAGAGTAGCTCACGATAATGAGATCTATGATAGACCAGGGGGAGAGTAGCTCACGATCAGGAGATCTATGATAGACCTGGGGGAGAGTGGTTCACGATCAGGAGATCTATGATAGACCAGGGGGAGAGTGGCTCATGATCAGGAGATCTATGATAGACCAGGGGGAGAGTGGCTCACGATCAGGAGATCTATGATAGACCAGGGGGAGAGTGGCTCACGATCAGGAGATCTATGATAGACCAGGGGGAGAGTGGCTCACGATCAGGAGATCTATGATAGACCAGGGGGAGAGTGGCTCACGATCAGGAGATCTATGATAGACCAGGGGGAGAGTAGCATCTGATCATGGAGATCTATGATAGACCAGGGGAGAGTGAGCTCACGATCAGGAGATCTAGATAGACCAGGGGGAGAGTGTCAGATCAGGGACTAGATAGACCAGGGGGAATGCTCAGAAAGAGATTATATAGACCGGGGGAAGTGCTCAGATAGGAGATCTATGTTAGACCGGGGGGAGTGGTTCAGATAGGAGATCTATGATGGGCCAGGGGGAGGTGGCCCTCGGGGAATCATGTAGCCCAGGGGGGAGAGTTTTCAGATCGGGAGTTTTGATGACCAGGGGAGGGGGTTTCAGATCAGGAGGGTCATGATAGACCAGGGGGAGGGTTTTCACGATCAGGGGGGGAGTCGTGATAGACCAGCAGAGTAGGTCATGGTTATGGGTTATTGTAGACGGAGGGGTTCCAACTTGCAGAATCAATTATTTTTAAATTTGGACAATGAAGTCCTGCTGCGGGGGTGACGTCTGTGGCCCAGTGACTCCCTGCAGCTCTGTCATGGGAGAATGTACTGTGCGGTGTACAGGATGTGATGGCTGTGTACTTTGTAGAAGAATGTGGACTCACTGCAGTGTGGACAAGGCAGCGGCTGGAGATAGCAGGACAAAAGACAATGATTCATTATAATTTTATCACGTTACTGTGGAATTTGGAACTTGAGTTTCAGAGATTTCTTTATCCACCATGAAATGATTCATTCTTCTCCGAAACTTTAATGGTGACCTAGAATGATAATAACCTTCCCATTCTGCTTTGCGTGTGTATTTAACTGCCTGAGCTCTGTAATAAGCAATCCAGGGAGCCCTGGGGAAAACTGCTAGAAAAAAGTGCCCCAATGGGGGGTTATTTTTGGTGTTGTCAATTGACCGTTCTTAGCCGAACATATACATCATGGGAGCACCGACTGTAGGGGCCATCAGCTCTGCTCGGGGGACCTGGCTGTGATGCTGGAATCAACACTCATGATAGGTTTTTTTTTTTTTCTTGCTACAATTCCCATAAGTTGCTATGAAAACATCCTGCAGAATTTTCCCTCTTGTTTTTTTGAAACCCCCCGACAGATGATTTGTAGACGATGCAATTCTGATCGGAATATTGCCTCATTCATACCACACTGACTTCCCTCAAATCTCACTCTGTAGAATAGTGTATGGTTTGACTCGTGAGACGGTGGTGGGAGCAGTCATGTTATATGCCCTGTATTGCACACATTTCACTACTTTACATCCTTCCAGGAAAAGTGAATGGGAAAAAAGTCAAACTTGTGAACCTTTAAAAAAGGAGAGCCCTGGGTTTCTCCCAGGGGAATACAATCTATTGTTTCCTGTAAGCTGACATTAGGCTAGAAAGCCTAGAAGAATACCACATCAATACATGGCCTCACCTAGCTCTGAGAACAGCCGGCCACATTTACATCACAGAAGTCTGGTGATATTGCTAGCTCTGGCTTCAACAAAGCTTTGTTCTTCATGGTTTGTGGCCCTTTAAGTAGATACAACTGGGAGATTTATAGATATAGTGTATACCTGCTGTCCTGCCTAGTGTGCGCCATGTTCTCACACTCCCACAGTGAACAATGCCTGATTGTACCCACGGTTGTTCTGACATGTTTCCAACTCCATTCCACCTGGAAAGCCATGCACCTTTTACCTTCATAAAGATGGTGGGTGCAAAACTGCACTGATGAATTACAAACTTCTCCAACAAGAACTGTTTAGTCTTGTTCTGTGTGTATGTGTGTATGTATATTTCTGTGTATATAATACACATTTCTGTATAGACTCACATATTATATGTATGTGTTGTTTTAGAAATACTTTTTAGATATACACATATTTATTTTTATATAAACTCCACATATTTTTTCACTTTGTGTATATATTTTTGTATATACTCGCATATATTGTGGTGAAAATATATTTTTGTATTATATTACAATATGTGTATATAATACTTGTGTATATACTCGCATATATTATACGTGTGTGTGTATATATATATATATATATATATGTGTATATACTCGCATATATTGTGTGTATATATGTGTATTATATACACATGTGTATATAATACTTATGTATATACTCGCATATATTGTGTGTATATATATTTGCATGTGTATATATAATATATACACATATTTATGTATATACATGCACACATATATATTTTACGAACAACAAAGAAGCCATATATATACACAATATATGTGAGTATATACATGTGTGTATATTATATATAAACAGACATAATATATGCAAGTCTATACAGAAATGTGTAATATATATATATATAATTTTAGCCTGTTTATATAATATATAAACATGTGTATACTCACATATATTATACGTATGTGTGGATGTTTTTGTTTATATGTGTGTTTGTGTGTGTGTGTGTATATATATATATATATATATATATATATATATATATTTATTTATTAAATAAAATGTGTTGGGCTTCTTTGTTGCAGAGCAATAAATTAGTTATTAAAGTGATTAAAAATCTGACCTCATGTGCTTCTTTCATGGCTGACCTGGGGTTATTGTCTGCTGTTATCTGTCAGTCTGTCCATGAGTCTTTCTGCTTTGTCCTTCAGTGACCTACTGTAGGGAATAAGGCAATGTCTGTATTTATTATGTCAATCCCATGTCAGCTTTGTACATTGTTCTCAATAAAGCAAAGAAGACATGACTTGTTTGACATGATTATCCCAGTGCTTGACCTCCAGAAATGTCAGCTGTTTGTTAGATGAGACTCTGATCAGAAGCAGCTGCATTTGTTATTGGGCACTTGTAACGCTGGTATATGGCTGACATGGTGGTAGCAGGTAGAACAACCTCCAGTGGGGATGTACTATAAGTATTGTGTATAATTGACTTCCTTTTGTTGTATAATGGGTATGTACTGTCTTGCGAGCACCGCTATGTGGAAAGTGGCACCCTTCTGGTGTGTTGGCTATTTTATGGGCAAGATAAAGTCAGAGTCCCAGTGGTTTTGAAGGTGGTGACACGTAGCAGGTGTTCCTGACTGCATAGGTCTCCTTGTGGGATAGAGTTATATGTTCGCACTGTTTTTCAATCTGAAAAACACTATGTAAAAGGCACCCAAAGTGTGGTACATGTTTGGATGCATCTTCTCTGCAGCAGAAACGCACCCTATAGTTTTAAAGAGGGCGTTTGCCGCGTCAAACGGATCAAGAATTGACATGACCATTCTTTGAACGGGTCCGAAAGATGCATCAAAGTAAAACTTGAAACTATGTAAATCACACCACACATTGTTAGAGGTGAGTTTGGGTCCAAAATATGGACCAAACACGCATTTAAAAACAAAAAAACACTGAACATACCCTTAGGATGCGTTCACACGGTAAGGGACAAATACCGGTCGGTTTATCCAACCGGTATTTGTCCTGTTTTGCAGCCGTCCCCAAGGCCACAGGGGGACGGCTTTTCTCCGCGATGAGCGGAGAAAAGCCCTTCACAAGCACAGATTCCATCCGAAAACTGTATGGAAGAATGTGCAAGTAGAATATATTGCGGGTGGCCCACGGGGGAAAAACCGCCGGACGGAAAACCCATGCAGTGGGGACTGCTGCGCAGGTTTTCCATAGGAGCCCATGAGGATCATTTTCGGACTGTTTTTCAGACGGTCTGCAAAACCGCAAACCGCCTGAAAAACCAGCCGCAAACCCGTGCAGTGGAGACATGCCCTTACAATCTGGAAGGTTTGCCAATTGTGATCACCCTTAAGGTATGTTCACATAATTAACTTGCCGGAGTATAGCAGAACGTACTGTACGCGCCGCCGTACGCCCACAGCTTCAAAGGGACGCACTGGCCAGTGCATCCCTCTAAAGCTCTCGCTGACATTGTCTCCCCAGCACATAATCGCCGGGAAGAATGGACATGTCGGTTCTTTCCCCCCCCCCCCCCGCATGTTGGGGCACGGGGGGCAAAAAACCCGGGAAATTGAGAGCCTCAATGGGGGAGAATGTTTTACTGAAAGTGGGGCTTGTATTTCGGGTGTTTTGAAGAAAAATTGCGCACCAAATTTGGGGGACCGACTTTACCCTTTGTGAGAATCCCCTGGGTATAAACCCGCTGAGGACTAAAAAGTTTATTTTGGGATATAAAGAAAATAAACCCCATGGGGTTGGGGTTTGCTTTCACCCCGGTGCGGTTTTGGCGCTTTTTTGATGCGGTTTTTTTGCAACAATTTTTATGGGAATTAACGGGTTTTTCCTTTCCCCTGCAAAAAAAGGGCACCCAAAAAAAATGCACAAAAACGAAACCAAAACCCCCCACTGTTGAAACACCCTTAAGTTATTTGTATCATTGGGGAAGACAGCAGTTAACTAGACTGTTTGAGCACAGGTGTAAAAACTGCACCCTCCAGCTTTTGGGAAATTAAAAAACTCCCATCTCCCATTTGTAAAAACCCTTGACCAGTGGGGCATGATGGGAGTTGTATTTTTCCCAAAGCTGGAGGGCCTCCCAGTTTGACACCCCGGGTGTATATAGGGCCCAAGGAGTTTTGGGTTTGCCCCCAATTTTACTTTGGCAATCCCTTTGATCCTTGTCCTTCAGCCGCCCTAAAATTAGTGTGACACATGCTCTTGTGCGTTCTCTTTTTAAGTGGTTTGACCCCGGTTTAGAAAGATTTCCGTTTTTTTTTTTTGTTTTGTTTTTTTTATGTTTTTTTTTACCAAGCTCTAAATGAAAACTAAAAAAACTGAATATTAATTTCCACATCTGACCTTCCCATAAGGTGATGACTTAACTAATTGCTTCCAGTCTGTTGGGGTTTCCCCACTAGAACTCCCCTTTAAAGTGGTGTTCTCGGAAACTGATGCTGGGGCATGTGGGGCCCCCCTTTAAAACTGAACATCTTTCATTGGGAATAAAAAACTGGCCATGGGGGAAAGTGTCAGACTGGTGTTTTTTAGAGAGCGCGAGTAGTGAGTGAGAAAAGGGTTTTAGAGGGTGTTTACCCGAAGGCTGTCTTGTAGGCAGCTTGTGCCTGTCTGTTTTGCTAGGCCTGTTTGTGATACATTGTGTGCTTTACTGTAGTGTCAATAGACGGGAAGACGTGTGCAAAAGTCTTCTGTAGCGATGAGCACCAGGTATTTGTGGCTTTAAATACCAAGCGGCAAACCACTGCAATGTGCAGCGTGCATTCTTTCATGTCTGCTGCCATATGTGGGGACAATCATGGCGTCTTTTCCGGTTTGGGTTCAAATTTGGGTTTTGTACTTTAGGATTTTTCACGGTGCTGCTTCTAAACCGTCTTCCCATGTAGTTACATTTTGTCCCTTTTTCTCTAAGATGGGGGCTGATGAGCAAAAAAGGGAAACCTCCCCGCCCCTATTTTGGGTCCCGACATGAATAAAGAAGACTTAAAAATTCCCCGGGGGTGTCCAGCGGGGGTTTTCTTTCCCGACACTTTGGACAAGATTCCTCCAGTGAAGCCGTGCTTCAAAAAGAAAGCGGCCCCAAAAAATCCTCAACCCCGAAACGCTTCAAGCTCTGCGCCCAATCTTTACTAGTTTTTTAGGATCAGGGACTCTTAATGGAATATTTGTATCCAACGATCAGGCCGGGAATGCGACTAACCTGTGTGAACCCCTGGTGAAAAAGGCACTAGACATTGATCAACATTGCCCGCAGAACAATGCTCTCCTATCTGGGAATTCCAATCATAGCCCCGTGACGGAGCACGCCGCATCTGTGCACGCACCCCAAGATCTTAATGAAGACCAGTCCGGCGTGTTAGAGGGCACAGAACCAACATTTCCATCCGAAAGCTCGAGTGGAACCGTTCCTGCCACTGCCAACAGCTCGTTCCAGGATCCGCTCCTACAAACAAATTCTAGTGATTCCACCAACCCCATCTCCTTGGACAAGATGTTAGAAAGTTACTCATCCGGGTTATTTCAGGACACCAGCTGCCTGGACCAATACAATGTGAGCCAAAACAATAATTCCAACGCTGGGATATTTGAGGACAAAACTGACGAAGCCTCTCTGCTTCTCGTCTTCGAGCTGTTAAACCAGCTGCAGTACCACGTCCATCAGAAGGACGGCGTCGACGTTTGTGTGGAGTTTTTACAAGGATTGTGTTTTTATGGGAAAGATTGCCAAAAACATCACACGGTGTTGCCCTATCATTGGCAGGTTAGGAGGAGAGCCACAGGCCTATGGCAGAGTGTCAATGACGATTCACAGGAACATGTGGAGAGACTGTACTGTAGCCCAGATAGTGACCGGATCAAAATGCGATATCAGTAAGTATATTTACATTGAAGTGTATGAGCAGCTCATTATCTGTGACCTTTTAAGGTATAACTAGTAAGACCGCGTCAATTCTATTGTCCTGTTCCGTCATAGGAACATAAAATGCCAGCGTGCTGGATCTAATGGCAACAGACTACAGCAGCGAGTGATGGACTTCTTCTTGGCTTATTTGGTGTTGTCTGTTTTTGATGGAAAGAATAGCTGTATATATTGTACGAGTCTTCCCTCTATACGATGAGCCCTGTGTCAAAGCTGAACAGAGTATAAAAATATGAAGGCTATGAGCCCTTCATGACCTAAAATTCTTAACCCTCCCCCTCCCTCCACCCCTCATCACTTATGAAGTGCCATGTTATACATGAGCTACAGCTGGGTAATATTGTGCATGGTATAAAATAGTGTAAAGTTATACATGAGATATAACAGTGTAATATATTACATGGCATAAAGCAGTGTAATATAACATGAGATATAGCAGTGTAATATTATACATTGTATAAAACAGTGTATAGTTATTACACTGTTCTCATGTATATATTACATGGTATAATGCAGTGTAATATAATGATATAGCTGTGTAATATACATTGCATAATATAGTGTAAAGTTATACATGAGATATAACAGTGTAATAAAATTACATGGTATAAAGCAGTTAGGGTGCTTTGACACGGTGCGTTTTTGATGCGTTTTTCAATGCATTTTTTTGTGCAGGTAGGTACAGCAATTAATGCTGTACATTGCTGCACCAAAATAACGGTAATTACCGTGAATTTACCACGATTTTTGCCGCGATTGGTGTGCAGTAATGTGCAGCATTTATTGCTGTACCTTCCTGCACAAAAAATGCATTGAAAAACGCATCAAAAACGCACCGTGTGAAAGCACCCTTATGAGATATAGCAGTGTAATATTATATATTGTATAAAACAGTATAGTTATACATGAGCTATAACAATGTAATATAATACTTGAGATAGGAGTGTAACATAACATGGTATAAAGCAGTTATAGAAGATTTAGCAGTGTAATACTATAGTGTATACTTGTACATGAGATATAAGTGTTATATATTACATGGTATAAAGCAGTTATATGAGATATAGCACTGTAATATAATACATGGTATGAAGAAGTACAGTTTTATAAATCAGATTGTTGTACCTGAGAAATAGCAGTGTAATATAGTTTGGTATACAGCAGTGCAATGTTATACATGAGAGATAGCAGTGTGATATTATACATGGTATATAGTGGTGTAATGTTATACATGTGATAAAGCTGTATCCCTCTCCTTAAAATTCCTTTATGTAAGTTTCCTGATAACTCGAGCAGCAGCGTCTAAGAAGGGATCTTGTTGGCTTAGATACTTAGAATATTTCCAAACACTTTATTTGATGTGATTTGCTAAATCGCAAAACCCTACTTATTTCACAAAGCCGCTATTGTGGCTTTGTGAAAATCAGCCTTATGGCAAATAAAACAACTATACGAGTATTAATGTGAAGTGGAATGGAGAGCAAAGTCTTCCCTGGATAGAGGGGTGGGGGGGGGGAATTTCTGATAACTGGTAAATCTTCAAAGTGCCAAAGATATTGCATCTGACTGGTAGACGGTTTTTCACTTGAATGCATTCAGGTAGTAAGTGGCCACTTTTTGCCCATACTTCTCTGCTGAACACTCCTTTGCGTTCCTGTTGTCCTCCCCATACACATGCATGCTCAGCTTGGTCTAGTTTTCAATGGATAGAGGAGAGCAAGCCGGCGCCAGGCATCTCTGGGAGCAGCTGATCTATAGGAAATCAAACTGATACTGATGCTTCTTTCCTGGGACATTGTACTGTATTGTCAAAGGGACCTAGCTGACCTTAATGGGGGTGCATTCCAGATGAGGAAAGGTAACCTTCAACAAAAATATGATACGGTAGAAGTGGACTTTAATACCCAGAAAGATTGTCGAAATTAGGGATATTTATGTTAAAGAATGAACTGCTTCATGGTGACTTGTTAAATATATCAATCTAGAGAGCTCTCCCAGGTTCGATTTATATCCAGAACAAGGGGGCATCCTCTACACTTAGAGGAAAGAAGGTTTCTACATAAATCTAGAAAGGGATTCTTCACTGTAAGAGCAGTGAGACTGTGGAAATTGTCATGGTGAATTCAATAACATAGTTCACAAATGGTCTGGATGCATTTCTAGATGTAATATAACAAGTTAAAGTGACAGGGATTCTGGAGAAGGGGCATTGATCCAGGGATTTATTCTGATTGCCAGTTTGGAGTCGGGAAGGAATGAGGACAATTGGCTTCTACCTCATGGCGGTTTTTTGCCTTCCTCTGGATCAACACTGCAGGATAATAGGCTGAACTGGATGGACGTCTATCTCTTTTCAGCCTTACATACTATGTAACTCAACCCTTATCTAGGAATTCTTTTGTCATTAAGGATCTGGAGATGTAAAGTCACCTTTAATGTGATCCTGCCTAATCCCAGAAGCCAATGTTGAGGTTGTTTTTTAGTTAAAGCACTTCTGTGAAGACAGACCTTTAATCAATCTGTAAATCCCATGGTCACCTCAACCTCTGTTTCTAAGTTATTTCAAGCCAATGCTGAGTTGCCTGGAAACAGGACACAAATAGAGTGTTGATCCTTCCTGAGAAGCTCCCAAACAAGCCAGTGCGGCATAGGATTTGCATTGTTACCACAGTACTTGGCCGGAGCTATTACTCTTGTGGCCGGGCGGGCTCAGATCTATCGGTGCAGCCTGTCCTGGACGGGGGAGGCAGCTGCACTGGTAACCAATGGCTAGAAGTTGTTTGCTCCTCTTGCTTTTGACCACGGTTTCCTTGGCACTGCAGGAAAGGCATGCCCTGTCATCTGTAACGCTGCCCATTGTTCTAGGTCATTAACTTATAGACACAGCCTCCAGCTTTGTCACCACCGTTTTCTTCTGTTATCATAATGTAGACATCATTTATTTTATAGAGGCACCTGGAACACGACCTGACATAACCTGTTCATTTTCCGAGTAAGCAGGCGTGTACGTAATGAATTAATCAGCCTTAAATACATTGAGAACAGCAGGTGCACAAGCCTTGGGTTACCCGGGGTTGTGGTGCCCACCTCAGTTTCATTAGCATTAGGATAGCTGGAGCTTATTATTGCTTGTTTATGCTATTTTCACTATATTTTGTATATGTGAAACCTTTCATTTACACAATAGTTATCTCTTTATTAGAAATGTATTGACCTTTATCATTATTTATTTTAGAGCTCCCTTGGTTCCAGAGCGCTGTACATTCAGGTTTCATACATAACATAGGTCAAACAAGTACAAAGGTGACAAATTAATAACTAACAACTGATACAGAAGGAGAGAGGTCCCTGCCCGTTAGGGCTTACACTCTACAAGGAAGGTGGGAAGAGACAGAAGGTGAGGGGTGGACATGTTTGTGGAGGGTGTAGGGACAGCAAGGTTATTGTTGGTTATAGGCAATCCTGAAGAGATGGGGTTTCAGGTTGCTTTTGAGGCGAGTGAGAGTGGGGGAGAGTCTGAGTTGTTTGGGCAGTGAGTTCCAGAGTGTGGGGGAAGCACGGGAGAAGTCTTGGAGACTGTTATGGGAGGAGTTAATATGACCTCACACACATCCTCTAGTGAATTTGTAGGGTCATCTCTCCAAGATCCTTATCTCTCAGCATGGAGAGCACTTACAAAGAGTCTCTCTCCGTCCTGCATTACAGCTTTAATTGATTTGAATACGCAGTGTGTAATGCTTCATGTCTCCTGGGGCAATGCTACAGAGAAAATCAACACGAAGGCTTCATTCAGACTGTAAACAAGCCTTACGTCTCCTGTAGACATCCAAGTAGCTGTAGGCTAAAACAGAGCACACGTAGTCAACTTGTGACTGTCAGCTTTGTTTTCTGCTGTACATACTTTACTACAGTGGAGTGCAAGTGTATACAGCTGAAAATGGCCAACTACTATGGCTACACAGCGGCTGCACCATGGTATGCTTCTGGGAACATTTTAGCAGGTATACAGATATGTACAGCAGGTTTATAATGGGAACCTATGCTTCCTGCCAGGTTTCCTTATAGATGAGATGGTCACTGGGAACACTTTGTAATCAGACTATTGCCACAGGATCCTTCTAATAGGGATTGTCTTAAAGGGAATATAGCATTAAAATCAGTCATTGTTTAAGTCCCATTTTTATGTTAAACACCTTTTTTAGAATTTTTTTAAAATTTTTCAATATTTTTTAAAGAATTCTTAAGTCCTGCAGTTCTCACTTTGGCCACTAGGCCTTGTTTGCACTGCTTTAACAGCAGTCAGATACTTTACAGCAGCTTTATGCACATAGGAGACTTAAAGGGGTTGTCTCACTACAAGGATTGCTTTTTATGTTAAAGATCTTGCAAAAACAAGTCACTTTGCAATATATGTCCATTAAGTTTCCTACCTATTCTGAGATATCCCCTCTTATATGGGCTGCATCAGCTCCTCAGGTCGCTATAGCCACAGATCTGTTTGATCCCTCATGATAGGCTACCAGCACTGGTTGCTATAGCTACAGACCTGGCTTCAACTACAGCCTAGTGGGAAACCAGTAAACACCCCCTGAATTCAAAATGAAACCAAGAAAACAGGACTGAGGTGAGATGAATCAATGTAGTGAGACAACCCCTTTAAGACTGACTCGGTCCCATTCACTTCTAAAGGAGAGTTTGTCATGGGAAGAAATCGGTGTGCAGGGAGGTGAAAGGGTGAACTGTGACAACTCTTGTGACTGGTGGATCCTGTTATCTATTCACACTGGTGTCTCCTTTCAGTTTGACCCTCTTTGTGCTGATAATGAGCAGACAACTGAAAATCTTTCTGTACAGAACAGGAAGTGTCAGACTATTAGGCTTAGTGGCCAAAGTGAGAACTGCAGGACTTAAGAACTATTAAAAAATATTGAAAGTGATATGGAAAATTAAAAAAATAACCAAAAATTCCTAAATGTGTTGAACATAAAAAATGTGAGTTAAACAGTCATTTTTCATGACACATTCCCTTTAAGCTGAGAAGCTTTACACAACATGTCCAGCATGAATCTGACGCTCATTCATTCTTCTAGAAACCAAGTCTTGCTAACGGCTAATTACTTTCAACCTTATTCAATGTCAGAAGGTGACAAATCCATTCTGTTCTCCTAAATGATTTACTGTCTGACAAGTAGGGATTGTATCAATGGTACTCTTAAAGGGAATCTGTCATCAAAAAACATTTTTATTGATGAAATATTCTTTTTTTTGTCTAAATTTTTAGTAATTTTTTTTTCTTTCAATTTGTGGTAAATATTAAATGCATAATCTTTATGGCAGCTTCCTGTGTCGTGCTCTCCCACAGCACAGGGCTGTCTCTGAAGAGGGCAGTGCTGTGTACACACAAGTTTCTGTTATAACTGTCTCTACAAGCTCACAATGCAAATAAATAACACAGAATAAAAAGGTGATAGAAAACGCACATTACTGCAAAAAAGAATAAATTGCGACACAATCCCTTTAACGTTTTAGTGCTAATGCTGGCTGTTTGGACTGTCACCTTAATGGGGTTGTGTGACTTTACAAAGAAGGATGTTGGTTTTCCAAGGAAAGGCGCCTCACCTGTTGACTGCGGTGCACGCAGTTTACTCATAATCCAAAAATTCTCTTTAAGATCGTTGCCTGATTAGTCACTTTAGCTGAAGGTAAATTGTAAGGAAAGTGTTTCCAGGTGAGGAAGACACCTTAGTTCATTCCTGTGAGATTGTTCATGCTTTTAAAGGCTTCATAGTCATATTTCCTTTAATTTCTGTAAGGTCCTCATACATGTTAGATGAATGGCAGCCGTATTTGCTGACTAATGTGTATTGTGGTGTCTCCAGTCTCTTACAACAGCAGAGGTTAGGGGAAAGAAGAATCGGGCATATAGCCTTTCAATGTGCCTTATTTCTTATGGGACGTATTGTCCTACCCCATGCGCACTTGGCCAAGCTCCTGTGTAAAGAGGGTTGGGGGGAATAGCTGTCGACTAAATGAGTGTTCAGCCAACAGCTATCTAAAATGTATGGCCACCTTCATTGCATGCTGGTTTGAACAGGTATTAAATTAATGTGCAGTTTTTAATCATCTAATTGTTCCCCTAGCAGTGGGGTATGCAAGCTGCTGCTCAACAATTAGCTGCACCTGTTAATTTTTCCCAGGTAGCATATAGGATAGAGCTGTTACTGGGTTCAGTCTAGTCCAGCCATTGAGCTGTGAATATGGCCCAAAAAATTAGTGTTTTTTTTACCACCTTTGTTGCACACTATATTGTCATAGTAATCTTTATATAGCGCCAACATATTCGGCAGCAAAAGTACAGACAAAAAAGACAAACATTGGATAGTAAAAAGCAACTTCCAGGTAAAACACAAGGTGTGAGGGCCCTGCTCACAAGAGCTTACAATCTATTAGGGTGTATGGGTGAGACGAAGGGGGAGAAGTGCTTGGTTTACGCAATGGTCTGACCATGTTTCATAAAAATGGGGTAGTTTACATTTAAATTGGATGAACCTGCCACCCAGACCATACATCTATATACAGATAAGTGCCGAAGTGTATGGGGTGGATAGAAGGTGGGGTTAGCAATTAGGGATCTTGGTAGGCCTGCCCAAGAAGATGTATTGTCATTTCCTTTTCTAGACAAAGGCAAGTTTCTTATGACAAGCCACTTCTGTAGCTGTGAATTGTAGTTAAAGGAGTTGTCCTGTCTCGCACATGGATGGCATATTAATAAGTTATGCATCAATGTCTGATTCAAGACCTGCACCTGTCTTGAGAATGGGCCCAGGAGTCTGTTGAAAATGGGGGTTGGAGCTCTCCCTTTGATTTCAATGGGAGTTTCGAGTACAACAGATGGGACAACCCCTTTAAGGGTGCTAAATACTGAATATTTTTAAAGGGTTGCCCAGAAAAATAGTATTTTAAATGATCAGAGTAGATGAAAACGTAAAACAAGCCTCACCTTTCTGTTGCCGCCATTCTGACACTGGAAATGCAATCGCTGGCTGAGTCGGGCACCGCTGTTGCTAGTAAATAGCAGAGTGGGCACTTCCAATTGTGCGACCAGGTAGCAGGAAGAGGGGAGGAAGAACAGGGATTGGGCTGAAGTAAGACTTTGTTTAGAGCAAAAAAAATAATTGAATGGCCCCTCGAATTCCATTTTCGTTAAAATACATTGCTGGAATCTTACGAAGCAAACTAATTTTTTTTCCCCCCCATTCCATCCTATTTACAATACAAAAATGTAGAGCGGAAAGATGTTTATTTGCTGTAATCACAAACTGCTACTTAATTGATGATTCCCAGTGGAAGGAATGCACACGTGTTCAGCGTGACCTTAGCACCCGCCAGTGTGCCAGAGATCCGCAGCATTGATTTTCTTCTGCAGTGTTAAAGGCGTAGTGTACAGAGCCTATGCGAGGAAATCCTGTCCAGAGAACTGCTAATCCCATTCATCCCCATTTATGTCCGGGTATCGGGAGGAACTAGACACGAGCTGTAGTAACTATCAGGGCAGACATGGCTCTGGGTACCCCACTAAAGAAGCCTGTACTCAGTCCTAAAGGTAACACTGAACCAGGCATCCTCAAACTGTGGCGCTCCAACTCCCATCATGCATTTATATAATCTATAACAGCGGGAATGATGAGGGTTGTAGCCTCCCAACAGCTGGAGGGCCGCAGTTAGAGAGTGCCTGCATTAGACTATGCCCAAATGTGATGGTCTCAGCCAGGTTCAGTGTCTCTTTAGAGCGTCAATCATGATATACACATCATACCAGGCAACCTCAAATTGCGGCCCTGCAGCTGTTGGGGAAACTACAACTCCCATCATTCCCACTGTTTTAGATGATATAAATGCATGATGGAAGTTGTAGTTTCCTAACATCTGGAGGGCTGCAGTTTGAGGATGCCTGCATTATACAGACAGGTATGACCCATTCTGTTTATATATGCCAGTCAGCTGCGTATGACTTGTTTGCTGACACCCGTCAGTTCCTGTGCCTGTCATAAGACCATTGTATGGAAAACAAAGATCATTACATATTTGACAGAATCTATTTGCACATATCTTCCCTTTGTTTTACACATGATTGCTTCTATTATAAATCTCCATTTCACCACCAAGTCTGTAACATTGGAGTCCGTTTTTGCTGGGCTTGGTCTAAATATACTGACTTCAACCCCAGTTGTAAAATAACATTTTTAAATTAAATATATTACTATAATGCATAGCTTGTCATAGGCGTTTAGGAACGATGAAAAATGTTAATGTCTCTTGCCCAATCAATCTAGAGCCGGGAGTGCACGTGTCCAATAGAAGTTGGAGGTTTGGCTTACTCACTCTATGGCCGTGTTTTCAACTTTTAGGTCTGTTCCCTTTTATTTTTAAGGAGAGGATGACAAAAGCCCCCACTATGCAGCGGTAAGAATTTGAGGGCTCTATATAATGTTGGCATGCAACTAAAAAGGACTCTTGCAAAGAGCATCATACTGGGGGAACTACTTGTAGCCAATCAACATTTCTGAGAACTCCCAGCTCTTCCTATTTGGGTGAGAGCAGTGTACTGGCTGCAGCTTAAGCTATGTTCACACTGCCGCCCCCACTGCACAGCACATGGCGTAATTGCGGGCGAAGTCCATCCCCGCAATTACACCGTGGATAAGCCGTGTGAACATACCTACAGAAGGAGGCATCCTAAGGCTATCTTTTAGGCAGGCCCAGTGTACAGTCCCAGTCTAAGGTACATAGGAAGAACAAAGTTTTAGGTACCTTGTAGATAACTGTCTCCACTTCTGTACCATATGTTACTACGTTATAATGTATAATACTGTTATTGTTGTATTACACCCGAGCTAGACAAGTCATAGTAGCTAGATAGTCAATATTTTATTGTTCTTTGAGGGACTTGACAAGAGATGCCCCCAATAATAAAATTTTTAGAAAAAACGCTACTGAACATAGCATTCTGGGAGATAAACTGCTGTAACATCTGGAGACATACTGCAACTGTGAGATTGGGATTGTCCCCATTTTTCCCCAAAAATCAGACCTAGTGCATTTTTTTTTTTTTTTTTTTTTATGGAATTAAGTTTTGTTGCTCATGTTGGTGTTTGTGATGAAATCACTGACGCATTTTAGTATTTTTTTTTTTATTTTGGGGGGGGGTTTTTTAAAATTTAAATGTGAATTCTTGTTCAGGGAAAAAATTTAAGATTCCCTAAAAATAAGCTTGTTGTTTTTTCGGAGCAAAAATTAATATAAGACGGTCTTATTTTCAGGGGAAACTGGGTATGTCATAGCCTGAATGTGTGCTCAGTCTTGGGCTGGGTGTACACAGCATCGTTAAAATACTGTCACAAATCCGAGGGTATTTTAACTATCGCACCGTGGTTTTTGGCGTGGGTTTGTGCTAAAAACCACGGTCGGTCTTTGGCGTTCCTGCCGGCCCAGTATGTTGAGGTTACGGGATTCCAGCGGAAGGCAGAATGTTCTATTGTACAGCGCTTTAGAAAAGCCTCACTGTGTAGACTACTAAATCCGACCATAAACCAGCGCTGTGCAGACATAGCCTTATCCTGGATGGCTTGTGTAAGCAAATGGTCTAGGAAGAGTAGGATGAGGGCTGAAATCTTGCCCATGCATCAGAGGACAATCAGCGCTGCAGACTACAGTATGTTGGAGGACTGTTTAATTAACTTGATGCTCTCCAGGACTTGGCAGCACCAATGACAAAGCCTCAGAGTACTGGGAATGTCAAAGGGGCCTTAAATCCGCCTCGTCAGCAGTCTGGCTATGATCAGTTGCATGCTATCCATTTCCATATGAAATAAAACTAATTGGTTTCTACACTGATGATCCAAGAAGCTGGGGCTCTTTGAAGTGTCGTCTTGGAGATTCTGCCTTCACCATTTGTTTCATCTGATAAACAGTTTCCAGTTTTGGAAGCATCTGTCACCTGTACGTCAGCCGGGTATATGCTCTGGTTATTTAACCCCTTGCTCGCCCCTGACGGCGTGGCACTCTGCGTGTTTTTGCTGACCGCACGGCAGCATTTTCCCTTCATTTCCCAAGAGGGCTATCCATTCATGAACAAGTGCTCCTGCTTCCTGCGCCTGTGTAAATGTGCTGTAGTACAGTGTTAACAAGCACAGCTGAGCGCTCGCGTCTTACACCTCACCGTCGGCCTGGCTGACGTGTTCTCTCCTCTATGCCTTGCCTACAAGCTGCCCCCCCCCCCTCCCCCCCCCCCCCCCCCCCCCAATCTTGATCCCGGTGCGAGGGAATCTGCTGTAAAGCGGGCCAGTCCTGTGATCCATGTTTGAGGAGGACGGTCACATTCATGTGCAGAATGCTGTATATGGACCGCCATTGGGAGGTGTTTACCGAGGGTGGTACGAGATAACATTCCGGCATTCGTGCTATCAGCACATTTTATGGGCTTCTACAAAGCGGCTTAATCATTCATTCCAGCAGATTACAGAAGAGGAGTTATCAGGCCGATGACACGTTACCTTTAATGATCTTCCCTGGGCAAAATGCTCCTTTATATTAACCAAGCTTATAAGAAGTCTTCTGCAAACACAGGAGGTGGCTGAGAAGTTTTGTGGTTCTCTATAACCTAAGAGTAGTGAGCAGTATATAGTGGAATATTCCTGAAACTACCTCTACAATACGTTTTTATGTCCACTGACCCGTTACCCTCAGCAGGGAACCAAATGCCCTCTGCCAGTTTTGGAAGACGCCAAAAAAAAAAAAAAAATAGAACACAAATTTCCTGTTGGAGGTAATGGGTGACTAGATGCTGGTCCAGTAATTTTTGTTCACCTGGCCATAGCCTTTTCTTGTTCTCAAATTTAGTTTTCTTGGAGATGTTAACAATCATTCCCTTTATCACGCTTATGTAATGGGATATTTGAAGGCTGAGGATATTAAAGGGGTTGTCTCACTACAAGGATAGCTTTTTATGTTTAAGATCTTGCAAAAACAAGTCACTTGGCAATATGTATCCATTAACGGAACCCTACCTATTCTGAGATATCCTCTCTTGTATGGGCTGAATCAGCTCCTCAGGTCGCTATAGCTACAGACCTGTTTGATCTCTCCTGATTGGCTGCCAGCACTGGTTGCTATAGCTACAGACCTGGCTTCTACTGCAGGATAGTAGAAGAAATTAAACACGCCCCTGAATTCAAAGTGAAACCAAGAAAACTGCACTGAGGTAAGATGAATCAATGTAGTGAGACAACCCCTTTTAAGGATAATTTCCAGGTGTATTATCTTAGGGCTTTGTACTCCTACCTTGCGCCATTTATATTTGGAATTTGACCACTGCATTCAATCTATGGAGATTTTGTGTTCATGTGGACTCCCTTCTTATACTATCTTTCAATTTTTGCTTTTATGGCTATAAAACCAAATTTCACAGAAGGGATAAAATGTATTTCCGGCATCTTTTGCTCTTAGACTTCTAACAGAAGGTTAACAGCTGGGAATATAGACTGGCACTATTTCAGTCCTCATTCTCGATTAAAAGGGTTGTCCCACTACATTGATTCATCTTAACTCAATGCTGTTTTCTTGGTTTCCCTTTGAATTCAGGGACGTGTTGACTGGCTTCCACTAGGCTGCAGTAGAAGCCAGGTCTGGAGCTATAGCAACCAATGCTGGCAGCCTATTGGGATAGATCAAACAGGTCTGTAGCTATAGCGACCCAAGGAGCTGATGCAGCCCATACAAGAGGGGATATCTAGGCATAGGTAGGACACTGTTAATGGACATATATTGCAAAGTGACTTGTTTTTGTAGGATCTTTAACATAAAAAGTAATCCTTGTAGAAGCAAAATACTTGTTTCAAGCAGAGGTGCTTATGGTCTTGTCTTGCTGTGATAGAGTAACTCGCATTGTGGGTCCCCTTCATACTCTGTATTAGTGGGTGTCCCAGAAGTCCCTACTGATCACTTTGTGGTTGCATATCTTAGTGATATGCTATTACTTTATACCATTTTGAGTCCCAGACTTAAAAATATTTCTACCTCCAAGACTTATGTCTCATCATTTGTAGATAACATAGGTCTCTGAAGACCACTTTTACTAGACATTGTCGAAAGTAACATCACAAGGTTTTCTGAGCTCTGGAGGAACACTGGTGTCTATTGATTTCAATAAGGACTATGGGAATGCTAAATGGAAAATTACCATTTGTTAACATGTCTCTTTCGATGAAACCGGATGAGGATAGGGGTCCGCTCCCAATAATCTAGTCTCCCGGAGACATGCAGGCTGAAAAGAGTTTGTCCAAAGCAGATAACCTCTTTCTGCTATCTGTGACTATAGAAAGTAACTTGGTAGCCACAGTTTGCAAATTATAAGCCTTTCAGAGATGACTGGGTGCAGTTTTCCATCTCGGAGCTGCAGGTTTGTAGATGGGAGGTTGCTAGCTACTGGGAAGATAGGTCATGCAAAGGAAATTAAAAACTGATTATTCTAATGCGTTTAGGGCTCATAACTCGAGTGCCAAGTACTTCATCTGCAGATGGCACGCTCTGCGCTGACCTGCATTTTACATAAGAGACTTACTGTATGTAGGTTACCTCTCCAGTCAGGAGCTACGTGTTGATGCACTCTTATCTTAACAAGCCCCCATGGTTTCATCTTACAGTACATGGGGCGTTCTGTAAGGTTTCTCTGCAATTCCTTTAATTGATGACTTTGCTCCTTGGTCCATTTAACACACATGTTTTTTGTAAACAATCTTTACTAATGGGCTTTACTTTACTTATCAAAAAGTCCTTATCAGCAAAGCAGGATGTAAGCAAAAGCAAGGACTGTTCATATCCCACTGCCAGAGCTTGTACTGTGGTGCCGTGCCCTTGTTACATGGGCATATCGGTATAATAATCTATATTTATATAGCGCCAACCTATTCCGAGGCACTTTACAATTTGGAGGGTGTAGGTGCAGACAAGAAGACATACATTGCATGATGAAAAGCTACTTACAGATGAGACACAAGGTGAGAGGGCACTGCTCGCAAGAGCTTACAATCTATTAGGTTGTATGGGTGAGATGAAGGGCTAGATTTACAATGGTCCAGCCATGTGACCTAGGGTTGTTTTATGTAGAATTCAGATGGACCTGCCACCCAGACAGTACATCTATAGGGCATATTTCTAGATAAACCTCGCTAGTTGTCGTTGTATAGAAAGCACAGGGCCACTGACTAAGCGGTTCATTTAAGGGCTGTTTACCCTCCATCAAGTATATTACTGTAATTTCTTGATTGGATTGTCTTCTATGAGATCATGAAGCTGGCATAAGCCAGTTATACTGCAGTTTGTAGACCACAGTGCATTGCATCTCACATGTACAGCTTATTCTCTTACCGGTATCTCCCATTTAAAGTATATTCCTCAAACTACGTATTTTTGTTTTAATTCATTATATCAGGGCTGTGGAGTCGGTAAGCCAAACCCTTGCTGTGACTGCTCAATTTCCCTGAATCTACCGACATGGACTCTGATGTATGAGATAGCCAAGATGATTGTCTATAAAATGAGGTAGTCTCATGTTCAAAGCTGTAGTTGGTGGTAAGATATGGAGCCTGAAAGTCAAAAGTTCTAAACATTGTTACCCTTTTGCTTGTCGGTGTATAGGACATTTCATCATTTTCTGAAGGTCTTATGAAAAAAATATTCTGCACATACTGCATTGAACTAACTGTACCAAAATGATGTTTTTGTAGTCAGTTGGTCTATTTTATGATTGACTTCACCAGAATGGACAGACTCTACAGATTTGTATGGCGGTGTTCTATTCCACAGCGCTGTACAGAGATGGTCTGTCTGTCATTTACTTTGGTCCCGGTCCCCATTGGGGCTCAGTGTAAGCTCTACATTTACCTAGTAGTATGTTTTTGGAGTGCGGGAAACCGGAGTTTCCCAGGGAAATCCAAAGAAACATGGGGAGAACATACTAACTCTTTGCAGATGTTCTCCTTGATGGGATTTGCACCCAGGACTGCAACAGTGCTAACCACTGAGCCACTGTTCTACCATAACCTGCACATGCAAATTGAAAAAAGTTAGTTTTATCTCTGTAGATGAACCTATTTTTGGTCTATAGTTGGTGAATCTGTGGCAGCCTATAGTTTAATAAAGTATAGGATGTCCTAAAATATGCAGAGTCCTGTCTCAAGCGAAGGATGGAAACAGTCCATATAGATCAGGGGTGTCAAACTGCGGCCCTCCAGCTGTTGGGAAACTAAAACTCCCATCATTCCCACTGTTATAGATTATACAAATGCATGATGGGAGTTTTAGTTTCCCAACAGCTGGAGGGCCACAACTTGACACCCGTGATATAGATGTACTTACTAAAGTACATTTATTATGGGTGCAGTCTTATACCACATTGTCTATGGGAGTTGATCCTGTAGGCCACCCTTATTAACATCAGCTCTTGATGGTCTAATATATTACTACACTTTAGGCAAAGGCACAAATAGAGTAAAGCCTGACCTACTACGTAGCTGAATGCTCATTACTGATCGGCTTAGTGTGCTTGTTATCTGCATGGTGAGGGGTGAGAATGCTGCAGTCACACTCCTCTTAGCTTCCTAATATTAAAAGGATTTCGGCAGATGACTCCCAACTGCCCGATCCTTCTCTCCTCCATCATCTGTCAGGGGAAAGTAGGGAGGTCACCATACACAATGGCTGTGCTATCAGGAGGTTCAGGAGGTATTTATCTAAGGATAGGGACACCTCACGTTCATGGGCTACGTTTAAGGGCTTGTTCACAGACGTTTTTTGTGATTCGTTTTACGGATCCGTTTTACGGATCCTTTAAACGGATTCTGACAATTGTCAGGTGTGTTTAAAACATTGCTTTCAATGGAAAAAAGCGCATCGCGTTCACACGAGTGATCGCCGATGCGCTTTTCGCGATCCGCTTTTCGGATCCGTTTTAAAAAATTGACATGTCAATTCTTCTTGCGTTTTACGCAAGGAAAATCCCCATAGGAAATAATGGAGTGCGCTTTTTGGCATCCTGAAAGGGATCCAAAAGCGCAGTATACATATGGGTGCGTTTTGGATCGCTTTCGATGCCAAAAACGCATCCGTAAAACGCATTGCATTTAAATTAAATATAATTTGAATATTATGTTTGGGTTATATTTAGTTTATAAAAAGTATATAAATATATATGTATTTAAATGTATATTTTATCTTAAAGTATAAATAAATATTTAGTTTATAAATATTTAGTTTATAAATATTTTGTTTATAAATATTTAGTTTATAAATGATTGTTATTAATTCATTTACATGGGGTGGGTTTGAAAACTATTGGTTGATTTAAAAAAAAAAAAGGGGGGGGGGGCGGGTTCTAAAATCATAGGTGTATGTACAGTTGATTGGGCACTAGCTAAAAGGGTTTTTTCTTGGTCATTGATAGGTTATATTATATTTAAATTGCAGTTTGATAGGTTGATTTAAATAAAGCATTGAAAAAACGGATCCGTAAAAAAGGATCGTAAAAAAAGCATCCAATGCGCATCCAAAAAAGGATCAGCTGTTGCGTTTTCTGGAAACCGATTTTTGGGGTGCAGTTTGCATCCAGTTTTCGCAGGTTAAAAACGGATCCGTAAAACGCATCCAAAACGGATCCAAAACGTCGTGTGAACAAGCCCTAACACACCAGGGCGTTTAGGTTACACAAATGCCAGATGTGTAGCAAACACATCACAACATATACTGTTTTTTTTTTTTCCTGTTGTATAGAATAGCACACAGGTATACAGAACACACTTTTGGCCTCTGTCTGCCATTTAATCTTTGAATAGGTTTAGCCTCTACATCAGAAGTGTTTCTGGCATACACACCACACCTCTGTTATGAACATGATTGTATCTAGCCTTGTGTACGACCAGCTTAAAGGGGTTGTCTCACTACAAGGATTGCTTTTTATGTTAAAGATCTTGCAAAAACAAGTCACTTTGCAAACAGTGTGTCCATTTAACGGTGTCCCTACCTATTCTGAGATACCCTCCTGTATGGGCTGCATCATTTTCTCAGGGTCAATATGCTATAGACCTGTTTGATATCTCCTGATGGGCTGCCAGCACTGGTTGCTATAGCTACAGACCTGGTTTCTACTACAGTGTAGTAGAATCCAGTAAACACGCCCCTGAATTTAAAGTGAAACCAAAAAATCTGGACTGTAGTAACATGAATCAATGTAGTGAGACAGCCCCTCAGCATTACTGCTGTCAGTGGTGTATAGACACAGTTCCTCCTGAAGTTCCAGTATACTTGAAACACGGCCACAAGCAGCTCGGTAATAAACAAAGGAAGTGTCCATTGTCTTGAGCTCAGGATCTCTTCTGTGTATGAAGGAGAATAACTGAAAACCGCCACTGTTTGCACACACCTGTCCCTGACACGATAGCACACACCGTCTTTTTGAGTTTGAGCTCCTATCTGATTGCCTTCAGGTATCAAGCTGGAAAAAAAAAAAAAAACCTAAGTCATGTTCTTTAAATTCTGCCTTTTTAGGGGACCATATAGCCACAGCTTTCTCGGTGTCTAATAGATCGACATAGGTAGATTTTCCGTGATGCCAGCTATTCTGGGGTTGGGATTATAGCTATAATAATGGCCACCCAACTTTCTCTAAATCAGATCTGGTGAAGAAAAGGCCAGATATATTAACTAGCAGCATTTTCCATTGTAAGGCTGGGTTAATACTGCTTTTTGCTGTGTATTCTTGTAAGACCAGGCATTAAACCTACAGAAAGGTAAAGTATAATAGGCTTGTACTACTTCTGTGTTTTGGACCAAAGTCAAATGTGGATCCAGCAGGAAGGAGTAAAAGTCCTTTTTTATGTTGCCCATTGCTTTGAAAATTAATCCCAGTGTTGACTCCTAAAACGCCACATAAACATAGGGCCTTATGTATGAAAACTATCTAATTTTAAGACGGTCTTCATTGTCCATAGCAACTAATCCAAACAAAGCTTTTCATTTTCCATAGCACTATATGAAATTAAAGCTGAGCTCAGATTGGTTGCTATGGGCAAAACGCCCTTCTAAGCAATTTTCATACGAATTTTATGAGGGTGGGGGTTTTTTGGTCTGGGCACCCCCCTATTTCCAAAAAATGGGGGATCCTTTTTTTTTTTTTAAGCTACCCATTGGAGTGACGTCCATATATCTTGTATCCTTGTACATGTTATAATAAGGACTTTCCAGCCTGGTGACGCTTGCTATGTGAAATGTGTGTTGGGTTTAACATTCTTAAACACAAATCACACCCTGGTTTCGTTTTGCGGCAAATACATTGTCCTACAAACCGTGACAAGAGCACATTGCGGGTCCGTTTTACACGCTGTCCTGAATAATCCCTTAATCCAGACTGTATCTTCTTGTATTAGTCTGTATGCCCGGGGGGCCCTCAGTCTGGTCGTTTTTGGGGTTTTAATTTTAGTTGCATTTTATTAATCGCGACCGAAGATATTTAGAGCTGCTTATGTCCTGTCATTTGTTGCTTAGTTTTGAGGCATGCAACTCGTGTTCTCCTGGGTTGTTAGTAAAGCCACAGGCCCCTTCACTTTTCTAAACATAGTGCTTTAGACATTATAACTGTTTAAGGTTCTCAGATGTACATGTCCACTTTGGCCTCCGCATATACAGCATTGCGGCTCCGTCTTGGGATAACGTCCCCTAATTACATTAGGCTTTTAATTCTCTGGAAATCTGTAGAGCAAGTTTAGAAATGATACTAGGAGCATAATCTATTAAAGTTCAATCAAGGACCCCCACTTTCTCCATCCTCGCTGCCTTTCCTCGCTGCGCCTGCTTAAAATTCATCTGTCCCATTCTAATCTCACGCAGCAGCCCGGGTAATTTGGGCTAGGTTGAAGTGTCTGTGGGGGGAAAAGGACGGGCCCTGATTAAAATATGCACTATAATATCAGTTCTAATTAGCCAGTCAGCTTTCCCACAGGGTAGGAGGCATGACGCACCTCCAAGAAGTACCAGCCTAGCAATAAGGATCCAGCTTGAGCCAAGAGAAAAGGAATGTTCAGAAGTACAAAGGAGGGGTAAAGCGCGGATTAACGGGGAACACCGAGGAGGTCGCCCGCATTAACTGGAATGTTAAAAACCCCCGGAGCTGTTTTCTTTAAACCCATATTCAAAAAATTGTCGCCCTCAGCACCCCCGCAGGGTGGCACCTAATGTCCCCGCTCCCCGAACAGTCACAGGAGTTTTTAAACCACCCTCCTAACATTGTTTGCTATGGGCTGTTTTAACTCGGCACTGCTCTATTTTCAGCCAAATTAAGTTTCATTGATTGTGCTCCAGTATTTTTTTGGAAGCATTAAGAGTCATTAAAAATTTGGTTTTATAAATTTTTCTGGGGGTATCGTCGGGTACTGTGAGAAAAGTTACCCCAAGAACTGTGAATAGATCCACGGGCCAAAAGGGTAAAAAGGGGAAACCTCATTTAGGGGTCTAAATTTCTTGTTGCCCATAACAACCAGCCAGAGGTCAACTTCATTTTTTTCAGAGGCTTGTGGTGTGTGATGGTATATTAATTAGTGTGTGTGTGTGTGTGTGTGATATTATTATATATATTATTATATATATATATAATATATTATATATATATATATATATATAATAACTATTATATATTGATTATATGCAAGATTCTCGTGTAGCCAGTGGATGACTTCAAGACGGGGGAATGACAGGAGCCAGGTGTAGGCCTTGGCATGCTATCCCTATGTGAGTAAGGTAAGCTTATTTATTTGTACCCTTTAAAGGAAAGTCCAAGATATAACAGATGAAAGCATCACTTTAATTGGGTAACATACTTTAGCCTATTGGTGCACATTTCCCATATGGTTCATATGCGTCAAATATCACTTAAAAGGAACCTATCGGCTGCTTTATGCTGTACGAACGACGGACGTCATGAAATGGCTGCAGGTTACCCGATCCTAACCCTGTGCTTTACTCTGAAACACTGCAGCGTTCCCATGTAAAACACTCTGTGAAGTTATCCCGGGTGCGGGGAGGCTTCTCCCCGCCCCTCAGTTGATGACAGCTCTCTCCAATGTTTGTGTATAGGGAAAGATCTGTCAATCAAGCTGAGGGAGCGGGGAGAAGCCTCAAATCGGACTCCTCTCCCCGCACCCGGGACAACGTCACTGGGTGTTTACCCTGAAACACTGTGCCACTCCCAGGTGAAAACACAGGGATATGATCGGGTTACCTGCAGCCATTTCATGATGGCCATTATATGAGCAGCATAAAGTAGCTGACAGGTTCCCTTTAAATGGGTTACAATTTGAATCCAGACTATTGCATAGATGGAGACTACCTGGCTAGTTGCTACAGCGCATACAGCTTTATTTTACTAATATGAGACTTCTAACTTGTATTTCTAGCAAGTCAGTCAATCTGGCAGTCAGCCCGTGCCATCTTCTGTTGGCATAGTTCAAAGCCTATAATATCGCAATGTGTTTATGGTGTAGTTAGCAATGCACCTTAGAAATTAAACCATCACTACAGTCTGTCATTTAGTCCTGGGAATCCATAATTATAAGAATTTCCTTAACATAGGAAAAAGTTTCACCATTCTCGGTATGTGGCAGTTAAGCACCTTTTTAACCTTGAGGGTACATGACTTTATCGTGCCGTTAGCTCTTTCCATTGTAGAGGTTTGTTATACTTGGTTTTCTGTCTATGTGCCAGGGCTTTTGCCATGTGATCGTTCCATGTCATGATTTAACATTGATCTTTACTAGTTTCTTGGAACTACAGTCTTATTAGGAATATTATCCCTTTCGCGTTACCCCTAGAGCCTCTCAATTAGTCAACCAGTATTGTGCTCTGCAATGATGAGAAAACACCCCGAAACCTCTGTCTGCAGATGAGTATCTGGTTTCTACTAATTTCCATTTATATGCCATGGCTCAGTGAGTCTAATGGGAATTGAGGAGTGACCACACCACAATTCCCTAGATAATACTGGAATTATCACAAATTTATTCTACCACAAAAATAATTCCATATAAAACTTTTATCAATATTACCCGTAAAACATATCAAACTAGATATGGAGACAATTACTCTTCTATTGTCTCCATATCTAGTTTTATATGTTTTACGGGTAATATTGATAAAGGTTAAGTTTTATATGGAATTATTTTTGTGGTAGAATGAATTGAGGAGTGCTACATCCGATAGGTGGCGTTGCAGAGTCCTCATTGGCCATGAACCTTTTTTGGATTTATTCAAATTTCACTGGAGCGACTAATGGTGTAGAAGTCTCCTCACACCTACATGGGGCTTCTCCCTAATGAGTAACGTAACCCTTTGAGTTATTATTAATTTTAGAGCTCCCTTGGTTCCAGGGCGCTGTACATTCAGGTTTCATACATAACATAGGTCAAACAGGTACAAAGGTGACAAATTAATAACGAACTGGTACAGAAGGAAGAGGTCCCTGCCCGTGAGAGCTTACCTTGGAAGGAAGGTGGGAAGAGACAGAAGGTGAGGGGCAGACGTGGTTGTGGATAGTGTAGTGACCGCAGGGTTATTGTTGGTTATAGGCAATCCTGAAGAAATGGGTTTCCAGGTTGCTTTTGAGGCTAGTGAGAGAGGGGGCGAGTCTGAGGTGTTGGGGCAGTGAGTTCCAGAGTATGGGGTAAGCACGGGAGAAGTCTTGTAGACGTTGCAAAATGGTGCTTTGCACGTTGGAGTACACTGTAACTTTTGGCGGCCATCATATTACAGTTAGGACACATGTTGTCTCTCAATGGATTGAGGAGCACTGGATGCCATGCACCGTTCAGTTGAGAACTTTTACTGCAAGGCATGGCCGCTTGTGACTGATGTAGCCATAGCTATACCCCTGTGCAGGTACCACCAGCAGATGTAATGTGATGTTACCAAGAGCTTCTGGTAGAAATTTTCTGTAGTAAGGGGTACTGGAGCAACCGGGCTGAACTCCTGTACCAAGTTTGTCAGATAAGACTGTTTTCACTTATAACAGTTTTGTGACCACATCATGGGATGTAAAAGTTCGTAGACGGCCCTGTCGAGGGCATTGGTCCGTGCAGCCGGCGTGTTTTGAAGGGTCGTCTAGACTATTCTCATTACTTTACTGTTTTAGGGACCTCTGGGAGTAAACTTGTTTCCTGTCACAGATCAGCCTGTCGATTGTGGCTGCTTTCCGGCAGCCGGCGTGTTTTGATAGTCACGTAATACACTAGTTTGTACTTGCTTTGGTTAGCGGAACCTCTGTGCGGTATATTATGTACGAGTTCACAGTCCAGCACCTTTTCCATTACTGTACAGATTTCTGGGAGCGTGCAGTACTGTAAAATACTGGTAATTCTGACATAATGTTGGAATGTATTTTAATCCAGGGCTACGCAACTTATTAATTAAAGGGTTTGTCCACTTAGAAATGGACTTTCATGCCCGCCCTAGAATTAAGGGCAGTTAAAACGAAAAATCCCAAAAGAGGTCATTTTGAGGTCCCGGAATAGATGCAGATCTGTGACCATTACTCAACTATGCAACATGTTCAGTACTATTAGGCTTTGCTGGGTGTGTAGGAAATCAAGTGACAATCCTGTGTAGATGACTGAGTGGCTGGCTCCATGAGTTACTGTGCACCCACTTGCTCAGATGGAATAGTGTCACAGCAATCCCAGTCGGATCTGTGCTGACAATATGAAGCCGTGTCTGAAAGTAGATTTTTATATGAACAGTGCTGGCAGTGACGACTTAGTCTTGGCAGTGTAATACATCTGACTTTCTAAGATCTGGTCCAATCACTATATTGCCATAGTACTGTATCCTCCCCAGCGAAGACCTCTAAGGCGCAGGAGACTTTGCACCGTTGTTACCGTCGTCCTTCGAGAAAACTACTGCTCTGACTCATTATTTTGGGAGTCTAATATCACGTCATTTCTAATATCAGAGATGGAAAGTTGTCTGTATAAGGCCTCCTTCATACTTATATTTTATCTGCCAACTTTCGACCCAAAAAAAGATGCTTGCATTTTTTTTTTTTTTTTCAGCTTTAAATCCCTGGTTTGCAAAAAAGTGCGTTGGTACGTGTACTTTTCCTGTCACGCTCGAGTGAGGACGTCACCGCTGCATCCGCTGATTGGCTGCAGTAGTCACATACCTCTACTTACAGTTCAGCGACTACAGCGGTGACGTCCCCATTTGGAAGTAATGCAACGTCAACAGAAGAGACGCAGGGTGGGTGTTAGATTTTTTTTTTTATTTTACTGGATCCCCAGGAGCTGCTCCTTTCATCTTCTTATGAGGTGGAGAACTCCTTTAAAAGTAAGAGAAACTCGAGAGCACTTTTAGATTTGGCTTTATCCCCGGTTAACCAGAAGATGTTGAAATAATGCTCTGAAGTAGTCTTGCAGGACATGGTTAATGATACCTATTCTAAGAAGTCTCTGTATTGCAAAATGTTAAGCCTTAGCAAGATAGCGTGAGAAAAACTGTTGCAGCCTCTGCCTTTCTCATGCAAATTCTTATTTATAGCCTTGCTAAGCACATATTTAGATAGCAGTAGTCTGCCCAGTTATCCTTTGCATGCACATATCACATACGTACTGTATTGTACTGGGACTCCTAGTATTTACTGGGATACAGTGTTCTTTCCCAAACACAGATGCCGTAATATATGTCTATTTATTTCCGACATCCCCGGTCGTCCCCCCTCCCTTCTTGCACGAGCTGCTTCATTGTTTCAGTATTTTTACTTTGTACAATATCTTCCCAGTCATTCGCGGTTAATAAGGACGAAGGATATGGGGTACGGGTTTCCTTGGAGATGTGTTGGAAGGTTAACAAGTTGGGCTGTATGTGTTAGACAATACACTACGTGGAAATCCCTAAAGAAGCATTTATGCTATCTATCATACATGAAAAAACTTTGGAGATTCTGACGGTTACACATTATTATTGATCAAAAGATGTTTAAGCTCCACTTTTTAACGTGAGAGGCCAATTGTCGATTGAAGGAGATGCTACTGCCGATTTGAGTACGTTAAGTCTGGCAGTTAACTCTTTGTCAAAATATGAACGAGATCTCAATTTTTTCTGGGGTTAGACAGCACGATTAGCAGGGGGCTGAGATTTCAGTTCTCGAAAACGCTTGGTTGGCCGCTGCCCAGTTTCATTTTTCGTTCACGTTTCTGCTTCCAGCTGTAGAACAGATGATCCCATTTAAATCATTAATTCCTTGCTTTTCATTTACAGATAGGCTCTGAGACAAATCACACACGAAACTCAGATTCCAAACTTGTTTCTGTGTAAAGCTGGTTTAGTCAGCGATTAGGAAACTGGGCAGAGATTTATTTCACAAGGTTTCTGTTCTGACAATGAAATGAGGTGATCTAGAATGGTGTGATCACTGCAGGGTCCCTGTTGAGCACACCCTGTGGGTGCAGCATCTTTAGGGGACGTATTCATGTGGCAGATGTGTTACACAGACTTCTGTGACTTAGTCCGTACATTGAAATAGGATTGTTTTGGCCAGAAGCATGTGGACTTCTACAAGCCCCATCTAGATGAACAGGACAAAAATTTCTGCACAAACTGTTTTGCATGTGAACTTGTCTGTAAAGGCCAAAAAAACCATCGCATCAGCACTGGCCCCTTGAGCCATTTATGGAGCCTTATATCACATCTGTATTTGGTGGCCATAGACTGCTACTCAAATGTTCCTTGTTAGGGCCCTATGTTAGTGCAGAGGTGCACAATCTGGGGCCACATGCGAACCCAGTGCCCCTCCTTGTGGCCCCAGCCATTAGGACACACACTGTATGACTTTCACTTATGGTAAGCACCGGTTGGCTTGTACAGTTATGGTAGGTACTGTATGTCTTAGTGTTATGGTGGGCACTATATGACTCACTTATGGTAAGCACTATATGGCTGGTCCTGTTATGGTGGGCACTATATGACTTTCCCTTATGGAAAGCACTGGTTGTCCGGTACGGTTATGGTGGGCCCTCTATGGCCGGTACTGTTATGGTGGGCCCTGTATGACTTTCACTTATGGTAAGCACTGTATGGCTGGTACTGTTATGGTGGGCCCTGTATGGCTTGCACTGTTATGGTGGGCCCTGTATGGCTTGCACTGTTATGGTGGGCCCTGTATGGCTTGCACTGTTATGGTGGGCCCTGTATGGTTTGGTTTATGTGGCTATGCTGTTGTAGGTGGCACTATGACTTTCACTTACGGTAAGCACTGGTTGGCTGGTACAGTTATGGTAGGTACTGTATGTCTTAGTGTTATGGTGGGCACTATATGACTCACTTATGGTAAGCACTGGTTGGCTGGTACTGTTTTGGTAGGTACTGTATGTCTTAGTGTTATGGTGGGCCCTGTATGGCTGGTACTGCTATGGTGGGCACTATATGACTTTCACTTATGGTAAGCACTGGTTGGCTGGTACTGTTATGGCAGGTACTGTATGTCTTAGTGTTATGGTGGGCTGTATATGCTATTTTAAGCAATCTAAATGAGCAATCCAATAAAAACCATCTTGTTTCTGTGTTCTCTTTGGATATCTTTCTCAAAGTATTATAGATTTCTGACACCATCGTGGTAGAGCCACCAGATAAAGCATAGCAATGTTCCAGACTCCAGAGAGGAGATGAGTTGGAGAGGAGACCATATATGTGTGGTGTTCTCTAGTTCTAGTTGTGAAACAGCCACTTCTGTAATCCCCCAAAAACTGTCATGAAAATGGCGCCTCATCTCCTTTTTCTGGAGAACCAAGCAGGGAACACCCCCCCCCCCTTCCCCCCCTTTGATCTCTGGCAGTCAAAGTGTAACAAAGACCTGTCAGCAATTTTGGGTATCGGGAATACAATTGAAGTGCCACAAGTCTCAGACAGGGAATACCCCTCTAAGATTTACTGTCGCCCCTGAGAGACGTACAACATGCCAATGTGGCCATTGGACCAGAACATGTTGTGCTCCCCTGGGTTGAAGCATTTCTTTGTTACAAGGAAACCTCTGAAAAATAATTGTGGTGCATTTTACAGTTTACTGTTCATACAGTATATCTATCCATGTCCTCTGGAATAACTTAGGGTAAATTCATTACATCGTTAATTATTACCACATTATTGCTGTCACAACGTATAGGAAATGCCTACCAGAGGGATTCCCAGTGCTCTCATGCTTTTCCATTATAAGGTCCCCTTCACACTTCTACTTTACAAAGTGTTTTATGACCAGAACAAAAAATGCTTCAAAACCAGCAGGCTTCATGGGGATTTACAAAAAAGTGTGTATTGGTACATGTGTTATTTCTTTTTTTTAATGCATTTGTTTTTCCTGGTGCATTTCTCCTTTAGCACAAATCATGTGATCCATCATATGATTTCCGGTATGGAAAAACCCTACAAAAATGCTTTAAAAATGCAAAACACAAACATGTGCAGAAAACAAAAACAATGGTGCTTACCCACAACAGATCCCATATACCTCATACACAGCCTCCTTTATGAACACTGTCTTGGTCTAAGGCTTTCTTTGTTGCCCATAACAAGCAATCAGAGCTCCCCTTTCATTTCATATAGTGCTCTGAAAAATTTAAAGGGGAGCTCTGGTTGCTATTGAAAACAAAAAAAAAAAAATCTTACACCTATACAGTTTTCATACGTGTCACCCATTATGTGCTAATTTTTGGGAGGGGGGTTTAAATGGTTTTGGGTTAAGAATAATGTCCCAAGATAGTCCAGAATAATAATTGACAATAAATCACTGGTCCTATCCTATTTTGTTCCCAATCTATTTGTTAAATGTATGATGGCGACATTATAACTTAAAATTATTTTGCATGCCAATACATGTAGCTGTGTTTTGAAGTATTGTCTTTGACCCTGTAAGGTTTTCCTTATATGCTGTAAACTTGGATCCTTTAAGTTTAACTGCTGCTTAACAATTTATTCCACTTTTGTTTTTAGGGGACATGATTTTTTAGTAAACTTGGACTCTATGGCTATTTATGAAAGTCTTGAATTTGACCAAATCCGACGACTGTCAACTCCTACCTCTGGCACTGCCTCGAATTGCCACACCGTTTGGAAATACTATTGCAGAGATCACTTTGGGTGGCGAGAGTATTCAGAGGTAAGTTTATTACTTCTAATCAAGAGAGCCTATCTTTAAAATGCAAGGTACACTTTATCTAGTGAACCATCTAAAACGCCCTGTCAGTCAATTATGGTGACTTTTTTTTTTCCCCCAATGACAGCCTGTTGTGAAGCTGATTGAGGAAGCCAATTGCCGTGGACTGAAGGAAGTCCGGTTTGTTACATGGCACAACCAGTATATACTGAACATTAAAGATGGCTTCCAGCAGAACGCTTGCTTCAGAAAGGAAATCAAAAGAAGGCCACTGTTCCGTTCCTCTGTCATGTTGTTGCCGCATCTCCAGTAAGTAGACATCATTTTAGGTTTTCCTGTTTTTGTTTTTTGTTTTTTTTTTTGGGGGGGGGGGCACATTGTACGTTTACTAACAGCAGTCAGATCTGATGGAACACTTACTAGTTAGAGGTTGTCTATGTACACTTAATACAATATTTTCAGGATACTGGTGCTGTGATAAAATAAAGCTTATCCAGTGCTTTAGCTATTTGCCATCTCTCAGTTTTCTTGTTACTTCTGGCACTGGCCCAATAGGATGTCATCACTGCATTCTCTGATTGGCTGCATTGGTCACATGCCCTGGTCTGATGTCATTGTTTGGAAATGAATGCTCTGAACTGTGACCTCATGCAATGGCCCATGAACAATGCAGCCGATCAGAAGATGCATCAGTGACCTCTGTTCAGCTGGAACCAAAAGAAGACCGGTGAAGACGGAGGACAGCTGCTGTGCTGTATCCAAGGAGAGAAATGTAATCTTATTTTATCATGGCACCTGTATCCCAAAAATACTGTGTAAAAGTTACCAGGACAAGCCCTTGCCTCAGTCCTGTTTTCTTGGTTTAATTTTGAATTCAGGAGTGTGTTTACTGGCTTCTACTAGGCTGCCGTAGAAGCCAGATCTGTAGCTATAGCATCCAGTGCTGACAGCCTATCAGGAGAGATCAAACAGGTCTGTAGCTATAGCGACCTGGGGAGCTGATGCAGCGCATACGAGAGGGGATAACTCGGAATAGGTTGGACACTGTTAATGGACACATATTGCAAAGTGACTTGTTTTTGCAAGATCTTTTAACATAAAAAGCAATCTTTGTAGTGAGACAACTCCTTTTAACTTATGTTTAGGCATTTAAAGGGTTGTGTATCTGTGCAGGGTTCACACCGCGTTCTTGTCTACATCCAAAGTATCTTTTAGAGAACTGTAAAAGAAGGGACCCCCTATTGATGGCCTACTGTACATACTTTTTGTGCAGGACACAAAAGCAAGACTTACCATGCTTTTGTGGCTGCACAAAAAGCGTATACTGCCAGCAAATGGCGCTTGTTCTATTAATGTCTATGGGCTGGTCGCAGTTGGATTCCAGAACCCCCGAAGGGTTCCTCAGACAATGTTACGTGAACCCAGCCTTCCGTAGGTGTACTCCTCTATCTGCTCACATTAGATTGGTGCACTCCTTTGTGCATTATCAAGGATTAGTCCACTATTGGTGCACATTACCACAGTGTAATCCAGTGCACATTATCTGGGTATACGGGCTCACATTCTACATTTGTACAATGAAGTTTGGCTACTATTTTCAGTGCTGGTAACTTCCTGCGCTGTGAACCATGTCCGACTATTTGTCACGTTGCACGGCAGTGATGACTTGAGCGGATGTGTACGTTTATCCGGCAAGTCCCGCAGCTTAATCTGTTTAGCTATAAAAGCTGTTCATGGCATCTCATGCACAGCTGGAGGCAGGATTGCACAGTCCTGGATTTAGGAACACACTGTCCTCTCAGGGCATGGCGGGAAGCGGTTAGCCTGGAGGCCTGACATGCATGGTCTAGTCAGAGCCGTACGGAACAGAAGAAGGATCACCATAGATGTGGCAGCAAGCTGCACGTACAAGCTGAGTGAAAGGCAAAAATCTGCCGAATGTTTTGTCTGTTATTTTTAGCATTTGGAGGTATATTCCATAGTCTGACATGTTTAGGCTTGATCACCTCCAGCTATGAGGAGGTGGTAGACTGGAAGCAGCTGTAGTTCTCATCGCCTTCAGCATTTGCAGCTAACTACAGCAGTGTGTGTTCTTAATATATGTAATGATCAGTCATGAAGCCCTCTAAGGACCCAGATGCTATGGGTAGCGCTGGGCCCGTCTCTAACCTGTCCTGCCTAGAAAACTTATAGTAAAGACTGTTGCTATCCAACAAGATACTGGACTATTAGGGCTTGTCCACAAGGCACGAGTTTTCACCCTGTTTTTCAGACTCTTTTCGGTTTTAAAAAGTGTCTGCAAACCGGATGAAAACTTTAAAACGGGCCTCCATGGAAAACCCGCTCAGCAGTCCCCAATTAGCAAGGGCTAATTGTGGAGAAAAGCCATCCCCCTGCGGCCGTGTGCACAGCCCGAAAACGGAGCAAATATCAGTCGGATAAACCGACCAGTATTTGTCCTTTTTAATTTGGCTTCAGAAGAAAAAACCCTGCACTGAATCAAAACTTAAAGGGAATATGTCGGCAATTTTTTTTTTTTTTTACTTATTAAATCAAGCCCCTGATCCATATTCTTTTCCTCTCAGTCGTTTTTATTTCCTGATTGTAGATTTCTCTATTCGGCCGTCTATATACGATTGTGGGGGAAGATATTCTTGCTTGCACTGCTTTAACAGCAGTCAGAGAGAACTTTACAGCAGCTATATGCACATAGGATTCTTTAGACAGATTCTGTCCCATAGACGTCTATAAGAGTTTTCACTGTGAAGGGAGGGGAGAGGGGGAGTTGTGACATCTCCTCTTGTGACTGGTGGATTCTGTGTTATCAGTACACAATGGTGTCTCCTTTCAGTGTGACCCTGCTTTTACTTATGAGCACACTGCTGAAAAGCTCTCTAAACAGAGCAGGAAGTGTCAGACGATTATTAGGTTAGTGGCTCAAAGTTGAAACTACAGGCTTAGAAAATATTAGAACGTATTGGAAACGGATTTCCGATGTAAATACTTTCTGAAATCAGTTGAAAATCAGTTGCAAATAAGTGTCACTAAGTGTGGCACGTATTTGTAATTATTTCCCGACGGATTCACCATCTAAAATTTCATTGTAGGGGGTTTGAATCCGTCCGGAAATAATTGACATGTCAATTGTTTTTCCGTCCGGATTCCCGTCGTCAACCGCGCGGCAATCTGGAACGGAGTTTTGTGTCGTGTGAACGACGCGCCGTATTTTCTATTGAAATCAATAGAAAATAGGCTGTGACTTATTTTGGACGGATTTGCCGACGGATTGACGATCGTCAATCCGTCGGCAAATCCGTCCGAAATAAGCCGTGTGAACGAGGCCTTAGTGGTCAAAGTGAAAACTACAGGACTTAAGAATTATTAAAAAAAAATATTGAAGTGATCTGGAAAATTAAAACATAACCAAAAATTCCTACAAAATGTGTTTAACATAAAAATGTGAGTTAAACAATAAGTCATTTTTTGATGACACATTCCCTTTAAATAACTTTTCTGGCCAAAGATGGGTCAAATACACATTACTAAGACTTTTAGGAGTATTGGACACCGTTCACGTGACATTTTGAGGCATAGAAATTAGGAAGCAATTTAACCACTAAAAAAAAAAATATTGCCATCAGGTTTACATAATTGTGATCTAGAAGACCACGCGGACGGTCTATTGGTTTATTTTCTTGCTCACCAGTTAACCCAATATATGGGGTACCATAGGGCTTGGTTCTATCCCCGTGGCAGTTTTTTTATTTTTTATTTTACAATTCGGCAATATTAACTAGAGCCATTATTTGGAATACTGAGAAGCTCGGGCCACTCTGGTGGTAATTATTGATGGGGAATTGTCTTTCTCGGGATCCTGATATCTATTATTAAATCTTCATACGTGAGTAACAATGAAGGAATTAAACATCATGTTCCACCAGAACATTTATTAACTCTAGTACAATATATCCTCACTATAATGTACTGTATGTAACTGTATCAGACAAAGCCATATACAGAGTTCAATTAGGGTAAGATCACATGGCTGATTTTTAACCTGGTTACCTCACTTGCACTCCAAAAAAAAAAAAAATCGCATCAAAAAAGCCCCCAAAACGCTGCCAGTTCATTTACATTGATTCCTATGTAAAACAGTGTTGTAGTTCACACACAGGTTTTTCCATACTTCTTTGGAATCTGTTTTGGGTGCTGAAAAAGAAGTGTCATGTCGATTCTTAAAGTTTTTCAGCACTGAAAATCCCCATAGGAATTGATGGATAGCTTCAAAACCTCAGCGCTTTTTTTTTGGGCGTGGTTTTTGCTCTGCCTATTCACTTTTATGGGTGAAAACCTTGCACAAAACCTTGTCCAAAAACGTGCTGAAAAATGTCTAACGCCTCTTCTGAAGTGTTTCAGGCGACGTTTTGATGCTGTTTTTTCCAAACAGCATCCAAATAAGCCACATGAACATACCCTTAGTCCAAACTGTCTCCTGTCATGCTGTCCCCACTGTTTTGGATCTCATTACCCGTACATTTAATCAAGGCTTAAAGGGCTATTTCCACCATAGACATTGATATATCAACAGGCTTTGCCATCTGTTTGATGGGTACAGGTTCCTGGTAGTATGCGGAACTCCCATTAATTTTAATAGGAGAGTCCCTACCACCTATTCAATTAAAATGGAGAGGTTTCAAGGCTAGTTCTTGAGATGGGTGCATGTCCCAGTGGTGGGATTTGCATCTATCAGACATTGATGGCATATGTTAATCTCTATAGTGACACAACCTCTTTACAATTAACCTGTTCAGTTTGAAGGACAAAGAAAGGATAGAGAAGTGCATTGCAAATGTTTCTGGTTGTAAATCGGCCTTTAGAAATTGAAGAAATTCAGTTTTCTTCTACATAGCATGTGCAAATCAGTTGGTGTGCTTGGCGCTGAGGTGGGAGGTCAAGTGGATGGTATTCTATAAGCACAGGTGGCAAGCCGGGTGACTAGCTAGATGTTTCACTTCTGTTTGTGTGGCACAGTATAACCCTAGATTGTGTTTGTATTGACAACTGGGCACCCTGCTAGGAGGAAACTCATGATTCATTACATTGGGTCATAAATGGAACAGTTTGTTGTGTTGCTTATGGAGAACATTGCTTTTATCTTCCTGTTTAGTAATTGCACAAGGAAAATAAAGTCTTTGTTGGCAGCTATGTGTTGCACTTCTCACTCCTGACCCAGATCTTTTACAGTATTCTTCAGTGTAGGGTTGTTATAGATTTTAACTAGGAAATGTTTGTGCCCCACTATTTGCATGAAAAGTTGTTGTTGTTGAGACATGGATGCCGGTGTGTCATTTTGCCTTATTTTACCTTCTGTACAGTTAGGGCCATGTAAAATACTTTAGTGTAACAAAGGGTGTTTCCACCATGCACTTTGGTGGCATATCGATAGGATGTGCCATGAAAGGTGTGGGCCCCTAATGAAAAGTCTTGCGGAAGTGTGACAGGCTCTATTCCTGAGACAGGTGTGAGTCCCAAAGATGGTACCCTCCTCTCAGACTTTGATGGCATATCCTATCAATATGGCATCAATGTCCACTGTGGAAATCTCCTAATTGTTCATACATTAGGCAGATGACCCAGTGATTCTACTGACATTTTCCTTAAAGGGGTTGTCTTGCTACAAGGATTGCATTTTTAGTTTAACGATCTTGCTAAAACAAGTCACTTTGCAATGTATGTCCATTAACAGTGTCCTACCTATTCTGAGATCCCCTCTTGTATGGGCTACAGCATCTCCTCGGGTTGCTATAGCTACAGACCTGTTCTATCTCTCATAAGCTGCCAGCACTGGTTGCTATAGCTACAGACCTGGCTTCTACTGCAGCCTAGTACAAGCCAGTAAACACGCCCCTGAATTCAAAGTGAAAATAAGAAAACAGGACTGAGGTAAGATGAATCCTTTGTAGTGAGACAACCCCTTTAACCACCTCCATCCATTTATCTGGGGACATGTTTTTTGCCAAACTAGACAACCCCTTTAAAACTATACAGTATATAAAAGCTAATGACTGGCGTAACTAATGAATCCTGCATAGGTGGAAGATTGGCTGCTATCTTAGTCACCAGCAGCTCTCATAGTGTATGTCCACACCGCGGCATGGTTTTTAGTTGGTTTTTCGGATTTGAAAATGGTCAACTATCCCCATATATGTCCATAGAAAATCCAAGGTGTAGTCTACACAGCTCAGATTTTGTCGGTCAGATTTCTAATCCGAAAACAGTCTGAAGAACTTTGACCATGCACATTCTTCCACCCGGTTTTAGGGCGAAACGTACTGTTCAAGGTTTAGGGGAAGGCCACCGACCGAAACCGTCCTCCAAATGTTCCAAAGACGATAAAATATCGGTCGGATTCTTTAATCTGAATCCAGCAGGTATTTTGTCAGTGCCATGTGGCTGTACCATTACCGTTCTCAAAACCACAGTCCATGTGAATGATCTCAGACGCTCTTTATATAAGCTTTGCAGTTTGGCTTTATTGCTCCCCCATCATCCCTATTTTTTCTCTTTCCTAAGTATAGTGTTTATCAAGTGACCAAACCAAAATTAAGTATAGGTTATTAATGGACACGACTGGGAACTCGTACATGTAGCGGTTGTGCTACATGTATGTGCTGCGCGTCTGAGAAACACGCAGCACAAACACTCTATTGCTAATTTGCCAGTCCAGGCTCGGTGGGTCACAGGGATTGTTACACCAGTACTTGCCATATGAATAAGCAGTCGCCGTCATGAGGCCGTGGTTCTCGAAACGCACAACCATCACGTGTACGGACATATTGTGCACTCCCTTATATCGGCCTTTCCATTTATATGGTTCAAGTTGATTGCATTATTATAAGCAGAGGCCTAGAAGAAAATGCAGTGTAATCTCCACCTAGCAGGGTCTGTCATTTTGTGGCGGATGTTAATGTACATACAGGCTTTCTTGGTATTAATGAGATGAATAGGTTACAATAAACCCTTAGCTGAGACAGCTTTTATTGGTACAGTACTTAGTAATTTTGTTTTGTGGGGACACAGTGTCGCATAAATTTGGCTCGACTACCCATACTATTTGAGAGCCAATTCAGAATGAATGGTTTTACAATTATAGTGTTGGCTCAGCTAGAAATCAATACCCCTACAAAAAGAATTTTGTCTGCTAATACGGAGAAAATGCAAAGATTAAATTAATGAAGGATTTCACTTTCTGTCTGACTTTACTTACTCTGCCACTTATTAAGGCTGTGGTCTAGTCAGTTGGCAGCATTTCGGGATTATGTAAAAGATTTTCCTCTAGTATAGGTCCTTGAGTTGCCCCTCATATGTTGGGTTGTTTAAACCATTTTGTGCTTGTATGTGCTTCGGGGATAGTGACAATCAATGTGACAGGCAGCTTCCACAGAGGTTTTCTTCTAGTCTTGAATGGCAGGTCTGCCTAGTTGTGTGGTGTACATTCCCAAGTCCAATGCTACGGCCTGGTTCACATCGGCATTATTTCAGTTTTTTTTGTTCCGCCTTAAACAGAAAAACTAAAATTACCATGGAGCCGGCTCTATTACCTGAAGGACACAAGTGACTGAGTGTGTAGATGGCATCTTGGATACGTTTTTGCACTACGTAAAACATATTGCATTAAACGTCTCCAAAAACATACCACAAAGTGTGATAAGTGTTTGGATACATTTTCTGGACTGCAGAAACATACCCTTATAGTTTCTATGGGCTTTTCAAGGCGTTAAACGGATCAAGAATTGACATGTCCATTTTTTACCACATTTAACGTAATGCAAAATCGTATATGTAAAAAAAAGTAGTTTTAACAACGATACATATTTTACATTGAAATCAATGTAATCGCATTCGAACATTGTTAAATATGTATCAAAAAACGGACCCCGATACGTATTTAACAAACGCCTTGTGAACATACCAGACAGGTTTCTGTCTTGATGTCCTTCATTTGAATGAAGACCATACAGCTGCATGCTTTTTTTTTTTTTTTTTCTTCTTCTTCCCCTTTTTCTTTCCTTTCCCTTTTTTTCTTTCCCTTTTTTATTTCTAATTTTTCATGACCGAGGTTTTAAATGATTCCTCAAATGTAGATTTGAACCAGGCCGATTTGACATTCCAGACTGTAGGAAAGCTGAGTGACACTTTTTCAGATGCCATGTTTGTTGCCTAGCCTATAAGTGCAGAATAACCAAACGGTTTTACCAGCATTTTGGCTGACTTCACACACTGCGGTTTTTTTTAATGCAAGTGGCTTTGTAAATGACTAGTGGGAAACACAGGTGAAATTAGGGTCGACTAATAATCGCGTTCATTTTATAAATTTTTTTTTTTTTTTTTTGCATTTGTTTTCTTTGTAGGTAAATGTACATTTAAATATTCTGGTCAGTCTCCCATAAAATTCCATGTTAATTTTATTTTTTATTTTTCCTTCCTCTTCTAACTCTAGGACACTGAGCGGAGTATCCCCAGCTGTTCCCGCAATAGCAGACTCTGCATCTCTGCAAGTCTTATCTCCTGTTGCTATCACAGCCCCAAATTTCTACCCTGAAACCTGGATTCCCATGGACTCATCTCAGGAGTTTATCCAAGTGCCTATGCCAAAAGAAGATAAAAGTTACAGAACCGTTTATACTTTATTTCACAAAACTGTTCCTGAGACCAAGTTCCGAATTTTAAAAATAATGCGAGTTCAGAACCTCTTCCTGTGGGAAAAATATAAGAGGTAAATGTCAGTTTTTATGTCATATGGGGGATGTGATTAAACATGTACATAGCATTAGACATGGGTCCCCTATTGGCAACTATTCTTTTACTATTCTCCATTTAAACTCTACCTTGTGATGTCTGGACAGTCTAGTTGTTAGCAGCAGCCCTAGTGGTCAGACCTCCATTAGTCTAATGCAGAAGTGTTAAATATTTTTCAGCAGAAGACCCCTTTAAGCCCAGGTTTAGGGGACAATCCACTAAATCTCCGATAATGATCGTCCCATGATTTCTGCACAAAGCAGGTGTGTGAGGAGTGTCTCCACATCTCTTCAGCTTGCATTTGTCCCTGTCATACCGCATTATAGAGAAGGCGCTTCATGGCTAAATAAGCAGGCAGACAGCCAGGCAGAGTTACATACATACGGGTTGGGGAGCTGGGGTCACAATAGTTGACATTCCTTTTTCACTTCAGCTTACTAGATCACATTCCTGTGGGAGGATCTTGAGAGGAGATAGATTACATATTACTTTTTCACGGGCTCAGGACAGATCATGCTTTGTAACTTCACAGTTTGCACCTGAAAGTTGTCACTTTAGTTTGAACCTACATAGGTTTAATTTTTAGTCCAGAGTTGTCAAAACTAATGCAAAGAAATTACTGAAGTGTTTTCCCATTCAGAGCAGTCAGGTTCCAGCTCTTATCATGTAATTATGATTTAAAGGGAATGTGTCGTCAAATGAGTCATAAAGTCCCATTTTTATGTTAAACACATTTTTTTGGAATTGTTGGTCTTTTTGTAATTTTTCATATCACTTTTTCAATTTTTTTTTTTAATTTAAGTCTTGCAGTTTTGGCTTTGGCCACTAGGCCTTGTTTGCACTGCTTCATGCACATAGGAGACTTAAGACTGACTCAGTCCCATTCACTTCTATGGGAGCATTTTCTAGGCATGCTCTGTGACTTGGGAGGAAGCCACTGAGTAGGAAGGTGAAAGGGGTGAACTGTGACTATCTCCTCTTGTGACTGGTGGATCTGATGTTATCTATTCACACTGGTGTCTCCTTTCAGTTTGACCCTCTTTGTGCTGATAATGAGCAGACAACTGAGGATCTTTCTCTACAGAACAGGAAGTCTCAGACTGTTATTAGCCTTAGTGGCCAAAGTGAAAACTGCAGGGCTTAAGAATTCTTAAATATTGACATGTTTAACATAAAAATGTTAGTTTAAAGGGACTGTGTCCTCAAAAATGACTTGTTTAAGGGCATAGCTTAGGTGAGGTCTATTTATGTCCATGTTCAGATTGTGCTGTATGGAAAATCTAAGCCTCCATTAACCATAATTATAACTTCTGTTATGTTGCTCCTAGGAAAAAAGAATTCATGGCCAGGAAGATGACCGGACTGGACAGGATTATGAATGAGAGACACCTGTTTCATGGGACCTCCCAGGATGTAGTTGATGGCATCTGCAAACATAACTTTGACCCCCGAGTCTGTGGGAAACATGCCACCATGTTTGGACAGGGCAGTTACTTTTGCCAGGAAAGCAAGTTATTCTCACAACTTCTCTAAGAGATCACCAAAAGGAGTTCACTACATGTTCCTGGCAAAAGTATTAACCGGAAGATATGTTGTAGGGAATCACACCATGAGGAGGCCTCCTCCACTCAACACAGGAGACATAACTAGTGACCTTTATGATTCGTGCGTGGACAATTTTTTTGAACCCCAGATCTTTGTGATATTTAACGATGACCAGAGCTACCCCTATTTTATTATCCAGTATGAAGAAGTTGGTAACACTGTTTCCATCTAAATGAAAGCTGCTACATTCAGGACTAGGAGTTGCTATTTAATTTGACAGAGACTAATGAGAAAAAAAACCTTGAAACTTCCAAGCTCTGTGATAATGACCAATAGTGCACTTGTTAATAATGTGCATATTGTAGATATTTTTCATCGTTAACGGTTTTAATTGTGTGCCTTTTTGTTAATAAAAAATGTTTTATTTATGTCCGGAAATATCCATTTGTTGAAATAGGAATTTGATCTGGATGCTTTTGACACATCACATGTATCACACATCATAGAGGTCACCGTTACACACGGTTCAGTTTGCAGCCTGCTAATAGTTTGACTTTTTTCTCCTGTGGGCCAGTCCCTCACAGTAATATGTACTGTATACCACCACAGAACCATAAGAGCCTATGCAGCAAACCTGGTTTCATGGTCATATGCACTTTATGTTCTGGACACAAAAGCGTGGTAGACGACACCTTTTATGTCCAGCACAAGATATATGCAAAAGGGAAACGGAGCAAACGTAGTCGCAAAGAGACAAGGTTGTATTGTTGTCCCTGGCTCTACAGTATACATCGGTGAACATGGTTTGTGGTATCCTAGCCAATAAACATGATGTGAATTGGGCCCAACTAGCATATCTAAGCACAGCTTTATCCCTGTACTGCTTTCCATTTCTCTAGCCCATGCACGTGAACTCTACTACCTTGTACTGCAGGCACTGATGCTGAGGCTCATGTGATTGCCCCCTTCCAGAGTTTGCTATGGGTTTTGCTGCTCTGCAGGCATGAATCACACAGGCTGTGTATCGTTGTTATTAACTGCTTTGTGTGCTGTGCCCCAGAAATATTCTAAGGGTGTTTTCACACAGCACAGTTTCGGTGCAGATTTAACTGCGCTCCAATTAGATTTTTTCAATTATCTAAACTGTTTGAGTAATCAATGTGTGTTTGTAATCCACAAGACTTCACTTTCCAAACACAGTAATTGATTACTTGAAACACCTTTCCAAACAATTTAGACAACTGAAAGAAGCTTGCTGCTAATGAAGGCAGCTTAATTGGAGTGCAGTTACGGTGCGTTTTTTGGATGCGTTTTTTGTGCAACAATGTACAGCATTCATTGCTGTGCCTTCCTGCACAAAAAACGCATCCAAAAAACGCACCGTGTGAAAGCACCCTTAGGGAGCTTTCACACAGCGCAGTTTTGGTGAAGTTTTAACTGCGCTCCAATTAAACTGTCTTTATTACCAGCAAGTTTCTTTCAGTTGTCTAAACTGTTTGGAAAGTGAGCAATTAGTGTGTTTGTAATCCACAAGACTTCATACACTGTAATTGATTACTTACTTGAAACACCTTTCTGAACAATTTAGACAACTGAAAGAAGCTTGTTGGTAATAAAGGCAGTTTAATTGGAGTGCAGTTAGGGAGCTTTCACACGGTGCGATTTTGGTGCGTTTTTTCAATGCGTTTTTTGTGCCGGAAGGCACAGCAACTTTCCTGCGATTTTTGTGCAATGTACTGCCTTAATTGCTGTGCCTTCCTGCACAATAAAACGCATTGGAAAAACGCAGTGGAAATACAGTGCCATTTTGGTGCCGTTTTAACTGCGCTCCCATTAAACTGCCTTTATTACCAGCAAGCTTCTTTCAGTAGTCTATACTGTTTGGAAAGTGAGTAATCAGTGTGTTTGTAATCCACAAGACGTCATACACAGTAATTGATTACTTACTTGAAACCACTTTCTGAACCGTTTAGGTAACGGAGAGAAGCTTGCTGGTAATAAAGGCAAACAGGGTTTACCTTCAGACAGTGGACAAAAGTAGCACTGGGTCTAATCTTCCACCTGTATGAACCTGGCACCAGTTCTCCGCCTGTTTTTAATAGTGTACGATTCAACAGTATGTAAGTGTCATGTGCCAAACATTGGCACATAGTCATGCACCAAAATTTCTCAGCTATGGTGTAGATTTATATGGCAGCTTTGGTGCATTCTTGTCACATCATTCAAAAGTGTTGCCTGGTGCAGAATGCACAACTCTTCATACATCTATAGAACAGGGATATGTCCGTTTTTGGCTCCAAGTACACCAGAAAACTGGCATGGCCCTGTTTGTACATGTCACCCTTTGTCTAGATGTTTTTCTACTTTTAACGTTAAAGGAATTGTTTAATCTGAACAACCCCTTCCATCTGTCTTAATTTGGTATACGGATATCGTAGGGTAAGGGAGTGCAATTTTTAGTACTTTAAATCAGAGTATAAAATCCCTAACAAGCAGCAGCTCTTGCTTTGGCAGACCTAGTCTGCCCATACACTAAATGGGTTACAATTCAATTGAATGGGTGTGTAAACCTGCAGTTCTAGGTAGTGTCGAATTGGAGGGAATTATTATGCCAATAGTCAGCTGTATCCATAGAGATAGTTGGATCCTATTAGATGAGTCGGCTTGTATGTAAATAGTTCTCTATTATGCAAAAAAAAAAAAAAAGGGAGCACGGCATCTGTTCTTAAGGCATGTCTACACTGCACAGAAACGTCAGTTTTTTTCAGCGTTTTTCGTTTTGGAAAAACGACTGTAATCATCTCCCATAGACTCTAATGTAACGTCCTTTCTACACTCAGCTTCTTTCTACACTCAGCTTCTTTCTACACTCAGCTTCTTTCTACACTCAGCTTCTTTCTACACTCAGCTTCTTTCTACACTCAGCTTCTTTCTACACTCAGTTCTTTTACACTAGTCTATTTTACATCAGCTCTTTCTACACTCAGCCTTTCTAACTCAGCTTCTTCTACACTCAGCATCTTTCTACACTCAGCTTTTTCTACCTCAGCTTCTTTCTACACTCACTTCTTTCTACACTCAGCTTCTTTCTACACTCAGCTTCTTTTACACTCAGCTTCTTTTTTCTGCTCGTTTTTTTTCGCTGGTCGTATTTTGCAACATGCTCTAAACGACAGAACAGGGCAGAAAATTTACTACAGGAGTCTATGGAAAGCACTGGACGTCTTTTGATGCATTTTTTGGCGCGTTTTCGCTGCGTTTTTTGCCGCGATTTTTCAATGAATACCCACCCAGGAGACCCAAGTCCCACCTATAGTGGGTGTAACAAAGGTTATATCTTATCAAATCTGCATACAAGTGTCTGTGTCCTTTTTTTGTACCTTTTGTAATAAAATGATAATGCTTTAGTCGCTAACGATTTTTGCACAATTCAATATTTTTTTGCTAAAACGTTTTCTACAGATTTTGATGCTAAAATCCTTTTCTAAACATATTTTGGCGCTAATAGTTATCTTGCTATTGATGCTGAAAATACGTTTTTTTTTACAGATTTTGGCACCAGAATCCTCTTTTTACGGTTTTTGCCGCTCATAACGTTCTCACCTCTGATGCCCAAAAATAAATTTTTTACAGATTTCGGCGCCAGAATCTTTTTTTTTTTTTTTTTTTTTTTTATGGCTTTTGGGGCTAAAATCCGTATCGTTACAGATTTTAGCGCTAATAAACTGATCACGCTTTTTTTACGGAATTTGGCGCAATAATGCATTTTTTGGTATTTTGGCGCTAAAATCCTTTTCTTTACAGATTTTGACGCTAATAGTTATCTTGCTGTATGCAAAGATCATGTGGGTTTTTGTGGATTTTGGTGCAAGAATCTGGTGCAAAATTTAATAAAGTAGTAGCACACAAAGGACAATGTGCTCACAATGGCTACAGTGATCTAAAGGAAGTGACTACTTAACACGTTAACCCTACCTGTAGGGTGTAGTTTACATCCAATGGCTTAATTTGTGCATGCATGAAAAAGCAGAGCAAAGACGCTCCGAAAAACGCGCCAAAAAACGGACGTTTTTTCAGCTGCTTTTGACAGGCAGTGGACAGAAAACTCAGTTTCATGAACGTTTTTAGTAATTCGTTTTCAGGTCGTTTTTTGTCCACTGCAGTGTAGACCTAGCCTAAATGTCATTTATATGGCTGCAGCATAGGAGATCAACTAAAATGAACTGCTAAATTATAGATTATTGGTTATACTTTCACAATGCAGAAGAAAAACCTACAATCTAAATTGCACAGGGACAATGCATATTAGGTGAGCATACTACTTGCACCCTGGTGTTTGAGCTCAATTTATCGATAGCCTTAGGCGGTGTTCACACGGCATCTTCAGAGCCATACTTTTGTGTTTAATTTTGCCAAGATACATGCTAAAATACGGCACAAACAATCTACAATATGGTACCCATAGAGATCAATGTGAAATATGTGGCGTCAAACACATGTTGCGCATTTTACGATCCTAATTTTGTGGGCGTCTGCAGAGAAGTGACATTCCACTTCTATGCTGGTGTATATGCGCCGGCAACTAGTTAAGAATAGGAGGCACATATGTGCCTCTGACTATTGTAGGGTGTTTAAGATGTTGATGTTGTTGGCCACGAATTTACAAGCCTCAATACATCACGTGAATCCAGCCTCAGAGCACTTTGTATTGTAGCTTGTGGCACATTTGCACCAAAACAAACTACTGCTCGTACGTGCAATTTTGTAGATCCTAGACTACAGAACAGCATGCAATGTCAATCAGCTGCCTCTAGGGCAACTGAGATATTGGTGTGTATTAAGAGGCATGGACTTGTGGGACAAGGATGTAATTCTATCCCTGTACAAAGCATTGGTGCGTCCTCACTTAGAATATGCTGTTCAGTTCTGGGCCCCAGTTTACAGAAAGGATGTAATGGAGCTAGAGAGCGTACAAAGACGAGCAACCAAACTTATAAGTGGAATGGAGCATCTTAGTTATGATGAGAGGTTAGTAGATTTGAACTTATTTAGTCTTGAGAAAAGACGGCTCTGGGGAGACATGATTAATTTATATAAATGGTCCCTACAAAAAGTATGGGGAAAAATTATTTCCAGTGAAGCCTCCTCAAAATACGAGGGAACATTCCCTTCGACTAGAGAAAAAAGGATTCAATCTCCAGAGGAGAAGAGCGTTCTTCACTGTGAGAACTGTAAATCTGTGGAATAGCCTGCCTGAGGAGCTGGTCACAGCAGGAACCGTAGAGGGTTTCAAGAAAGGCTTAGATAACTACCTGACACTAAAGAACATTAATGCATACGTAGCTATGTAACATTCTGGATCCTGGCTGGTGGCGGTTCTGTGGTCAGAGATGGGGTCTCTACTGGAGCAGATTGGTTCTTGCCTTGTGGGTTTCAGGGCATTAACCAGTGGAGAGGCTGGGCTTAATGTAATTGTCTCTCTCCCTTCACCCACGTTTTCCCCACCCTTGGTTGAACTTGATGGACACGTACTATGTACAAATTGTAATTTTGTTGCTTAAAGGGGTGTTCCCATAAAGTATTTCAATGGCATAATAGTATATAACATCAAAGTGTGTCCAAGGTGGGACTCAGACCTATTTCAGAAACGGGCCCCAAAATTATCACAATGGAGAGCTGGTAGTGCTTGGGCACAACTCTTGAGTTTGCTCTATATGAGTTCTGAGTACAACCAAACACAGCACACCCATAAAACAGATTTAAAAGTTGTGTGCAAGTCCAACTTTCCCTTCTATACATAGACTTCCAGGGGCCCACTCCCAAGATAGGTGTGGGAACAACCGTTTACAGGTCCAACCATTCACTTTACTCCTCTATACACAGTGCAGATGATGGTTAGATTGGTTGTGGTCCCACTAAACCAAGTCCTCCATCTCTCCCCACCAGCTTGGCCATTGTGACGAGGAGTTGTATGGAGCTACGGTGTAACATGTGTGTTACCACTTGATGTATATGGGAGATACACAAAAATCTACAAGAATGTGCTGGTGGGAAGGGACTGAGAGGACCTGCACTGGCGAATAGTTAAAAGATCTAGAGTTCCAGGGATCTAAAATATACTACTAATGCTGTGGATTAGTGACAGACGTTAAACCTCTTTAATAATGAGTTTTCCAAATCTGATCACATTGATGGTAACGTCAGGTTACTGCAGTTTTTCTATCACAAAATTCAGAGGAAAAAAAAAAACAGCTAAATTTAAAGGGGATGTATCGCTTCCTTAGTTCGGCTGATTCACACTGCTCTCAGCTTCTCAACTCTGGAAATGCAGGGGCGTTTCTTCCCCTCCCAGCTGGGTGACATCATCTCCCCCTTCACTGTGCATGCTGGCTCCTGAGACACCCCCCCCCCCCCCTCTCTCTGAGTCCACATGTCACTGTCTTTCCCTATGCAGTCTTATTTTGTAAGAGCTGTATACATACCACAGGCTGCATTCAATCTAGACTGAGCACTGAACTCTTCTCCTCTCACAGCTGGAGATGCTCTATGAACGGCACAGATCTCCCTTCTATGCAGGAGAGTTAGGCGCCGGGACAAAACTGTTGTTTTCTCATTGTAGAATCTGTTGCAGTCTGTTTCTGCTGGGTGTGGAGAGAGAAAATGCTACGGCCCCTAACTCTGAGTCAGGCAGGGATCGACACAAATTGTGCTATTTCCTGATTGTGTAAGCCCTTCAGTGTAATTCTGTTTCTTCTGCCTGTATAAAGTGAAAATGTGACAGTCCCTTACTCTGAGTGAGAGACACGGCTCCGTGAATTCGACTGGGGGCTGTACAGAATGTAAATGAGCTCTCAGCTAGTGAAATGCAAGGAGGAGAGATCCGACCAGCACTGGATATCAGTGTAAACAAAAACACAAGATAAGGAATACTGTGAATACAAGACAGCTTTGCTAATGACATCCAATTGCAAAGTTGCTTGTTTTCACTGTCCCCTTATTCTGAAGACCATTTAATGAAATGATAAAACCCCTTTTAGGCCAAAAAGAGCCATGCTTTACAGAGGACCTGTGATATCTCCTGAGGTGTCTTTTTTAGTAAATCCTAGTCTTCTCTGTGAAATGGCAATTCTGGAGCATCTTCTCTTATAACTCTGTGTTGTGCTGCTCCTCAGTTATTCCTTCTAGAAGTGTATTATATAATCTGTCAACTGGTTACCATTTGAAGGCGTGTCCCTGCACAGTCTGACTTTGTCCAATCAATGATGACAATAAGGGTATTTTCACACGGCTTATTTTGGGGCGCATTTCTCCACGTATTTTGTGGCATATTGCACTTAATACGCAGGTAAATGCGTCCCATAATTACGGTAATCCATAGTTCTCATAGAGATCTATGGATTACGCCTCGTCTCCCCGCGTGCACAATACGTTTGTATTGTACGTGCAGGGAGATAAGTGACATGCATGTCTATGGAGCTGGCGGGCTGCCGATCATCGCGAGCTCCCGAGACACACGATGTATTGCGGCATGTACTGTACGTGCCACAATACATCGTATGAACATAGCCTAAGGGTATGCAGTGACACACCCCTCTGAAAACTGGAATGGCAACACCCATCTGACAGATTCAATAATACATTTCTATACAGAAACAGAGGCACAGCACAACACAGAGTTATAAGAGAAGATGCTCCAGAATTATTATCTCACAAGGAACACAGGTATTTAGACGTATCAGGAGAGGTCACTGGTTCTTTAAAGGGTTGTTGTTTACCAAGGTATTTAACCACAGTAGTGTCAGCAAGTTGGTAAAGATGGTTTTCTTATGAACTGTCACTCTTTTACTTTGTGGTCTCCTTTCGATAGAAACCGATAGTGAGGGTAGAAAGGATATATGAACAGACATAACATCACACTTCCTCCACCTTATCGCAGGGTTAATCCACATGGCAAGGTGACAGATTTTGCAGGATCGTGTGTTATACCATGGTGTGCAAGTTAGCACTGCAGCTTATATCAACAGAACAAATGTCTCTATGATCTCGTTATGTTTCTGTAGCAGTTAAGGTTCCAATATCACAAAAAATGAAAAGATTGTCATGTGCATGAGATATTTAGTTAATTTAAAAGGGATCAGATAAGGTGTTATCTCGTCTCCACAGCAGCCCAGGGTTTTTGCACAGAAGAAATTTCCTCATTTTAGCTCAACCTCTGAGTCAGAATTAACCGCTGCTCTCCTGGAAACGTAAAAACAAAACCATTTGGAACGAGCAAGCAAACGAATACTAACAGTAAACAGACAAATGCTGTATAGCGAAAAATCAAACCCAAAAGGGGCGCTCCTAGTGTAGAGTGTCTGGCCAAATAAATGGTTCTTGTCAGTAATGCATTAACCTAATGAGTCAGGACTCGAACCTATCGTTGGTTGTCTCTGCAGCCACCTCTCTTCCTTCTAAAGAGCTCTGAAGTTTAGATATATTCAAAATATTTAGTGCTATAAATCTTGGAAAAAAGTGAGGTATACAAGGTGCTAAGACTATGAAGTAAACATAACTAGGGATTTATTAGGATGTAACAGAAATAAAAAGTGTCTGGACAACCATTTCTTGATCTGTGGCGTTTCCTCAGGTCCTGTAAAGTGAATGCTGCAATTTCACAGTTTAAATAAAGTTGACAAACATCTTTTAGGGGTTTTCGCATCAGTCAAAGGGGTATTTTTCAACTTTATTTGAACCATGAAATTACATCATTCAAATTACAGGACCTGAGGAAACGCCACAGATCAAGAAATGGTTGTCCAGACACTTTTTATTTCTGTTACATCCTAATAAATCCCTAGTTAATAGTCTTAGCACCTTGTATACCTCACTTTTATAGGTGCTTTATAGCACTAATTATTTTAAATAAAGGAATATTACCTAATGGACTATGCTGCTGCATGAGGGAACACTATGGAGCAGAGTATACATTTGTTGCATCAATCCTTCTCTACGATAACAGGTTACACATTGTGGTGTCTTCAAGAGTATGGTGATAATTGTGTTACCTCAGGCACAAGTGTCTGGTGGAAGAAAAATGGCTTAAAGGGGTTGTCTCACTAATTGATTCATCTTACTTCAGTCCTGTTTTCTTGGTTTCACTTTGAATTCAGGGGCATGTTTACTGGCTTCTACTAGGCTGCAGTAGAAGCCAGGTCTGTAGCTATAGCAACCAGTGCTAGCAGCCGATCAAGAGAGATTGAACAGGTCTGTAGCAATAGCGACCTGAGGAGCTGATGCAACCCATACAAGAGCGGATATCTAGGAATAGGTAGGACACTGTTAATGGATATATATTACAAAGTGACTTGTTTTTGCAAGATCTTTAACATAAAAAGCAATCCTTCTAGTGAGACAACTTTAAACATATCTGAGCTGTTGCTAAGCAAGCAGTGGCTAGACAAAAAAACAATTCATCAAGGAGTCTACAGAACAAATTAATAGATTATTACAATAAGGGCTACTAACATGTCCTCATATGCACTCAGGAAAGATCGTACTATTTTATCACATATTGAAGGTTTTCTTCATGTAGACTCATGGGTCGCCATTGGAGTTTCCCATGAAATGATGGCTACCACAACAAAACCCATTAGAAGTCATTGCTTTCTTTACCATGTCCTCTCTGGGTATGAGGTATAGGGAATGTTTCCATCCTCCTGTATTTATCATTTCTACATATCTGAAAGATCGCATTGCATCACCCAAAAAAATCATTAACTAGCTACTAGAGCAAGACATAAATGAAAATAACCACTTAAAGGGGGGCTCCCACCATACACTTTGATGGTATATCAATAGGATGCGCCATCAAAGTCTGATAGGTGTTGGTCCCCTGGGACTTGCACTTGTCTCTGGAACAGGCCCTTGAAAGTTTTGGCACAGAATGGAGCCCACATATATGAAAAGGTTTTGGTCTAAAACTCACTTTTTTCTATGGGGGAAAAAAGTGAGTTTTAGACCAAAACCTTTTCATATATGTGGCCCTTGGTTGCACTTTTGCATGACGTTCCAATCTGTTCTATGGAAGTTCCCAGTGCAGGTGAGCAATGTGTTCAGATATACTACATTCTGAGATTAAATTTTGTGGACACCCCCGCACCCACCCACCCAATGTGAGACCTGCACCCAGCAGACTGATGGCATATCTTAGTGATATGTCATAAAAGTCTATGGTGTCAACACCTCTTTAAAAAAAACTGCTGCAAGGACTATTGGTAGATGGGAAATATAGCAATAAACAGAAAATAGAATTATATTTGAAGGTTCAAATATTCACCCTGTAAAAATACAGAGTACAATATCTGTACTACAATCAGAATTGGATAATGTACATTTACATCAAGCATTTAACCCCAGTATGGCATTTTATAGTGGTCACCAATGGACCTTATTCAGATCCATATACCTTTTAATGGCAGGATCAGAATAAGCCTGGATAGGCATCCAATGCCAGGTGAAGTAAAAGCATTGTTGTCTAAGGGTATGTTCACACGGCTTATTTTGGGGCGCATTTCATGGCGTACTGCGCTTAATACGCGGCGAAATGCACCCCATAATTATGGTAATCCATAGTTCTCTATGAGAGCTATGGATTACGCCTCGTCCTCCCACGCGTACAATACGACCGTATAGGACACGCGAGGAGATAAGTGACATGTGGCTACGCACCAAGAGTAATGCATGTCTATGGGGCTGGGAGCTACCGGCCCCCCTGCGCCGTGGGAGTACACGCTGAATAGCACGAGCTCCCGAAACACACGATGTATTGCGGTGCGTACAGTACATCGTGTGAACATACCCTTATGCCGGGCTCCAGCTCTTACATTGCGATTGCGCTATGCCCATGCATTAGGATGGTAGTTCTGCCTTCAGTGTTTGCCTTTAAGGCACAGAAACAGAGCTTTTACTGGGATGCCTGTCAGTTCTACACTCTGCATATGTTATTAACTCCACGTGGTAAATGGCTTTAACAGTTTTTTTTATTCATCTGCTTCATATAAAATAGAATAGAAAACAATCAAAAAGTAGCATAAAGTCTAAAATGGTACCAATAAAAACCACAGGTGTACTCACACAAAAAAATAAGAGGGAAGTGAAATGAGGAGACCTGCAAAAAAATATTAATTAAAGAAACAACTACATGCATTTGGTATTGCTATAATTGTGCTTGCTGTTTTCTTCCACTTCCTCCAGAAAGAGTTAATAAAATGCCATATGTCTCTCAAAATGGTGCAACGAAAAAAAAAAAAAAGGCATTTTGGGCGTCGTGTATGAAAACTACTAGGCCTAAAACTCACTTTGTTGCCCATAGCAACCAATCAGAGCGCCCCTTTAATTTTTCCAGAGCACTTTATGAAATGAAAGGGGCACTCTGATTGGTTGCTATGGGCAACAAAGTGAGTTTTAGGCCTAGACAGTTTTCATAAAAACATTATGGCTGCTGTAGACAAAAATCCTGGTAAATTCTTAAGCAGGCTTGTCACTTAGTGGTTAACAGGAACCTGTCACATTGAACATCAGAACTGCAGGTAGTATGTTATACAGCAGGAAGAGCTGAGCAGATTAATATATTGGTCTGTGGGGAAAGATTCAGTAGAACTTGTAATTTATCCATTTAAATCTCTGCTTTTTCTGGGTTACGGAGTCCAGTAGGCGGTCTTATCAGTGATTGACAGCCTTCCTTTTTACAGTGTGCATACACAGATGGTGGTCTATTACTGATAACACCGCCTACTGGACTCCTTGACTTAGAGTAAGCAGGGATTCAAATAAAGTATGAGTTCTATACAGTCTTTCCCCACAGAACAATATATTAATCTGCTCAGCTGCTCCTGCTCTATAACATAAAGACTGTCACATTAATCTGAATAGGGTTTGCAGAAAACTATGCATGTGCTGCAGTAGAACTGATTTTCAGAAATTACTGCAAAAAAAATAAATTATATATATATATATATATATATATATATATATATGTATACATCATCGTATATATAATTTTGATTGTGTTTTGAAGTGCATGAAGAATATATCAGTTTTTCGAATAGTTTTTATGGGCATTTTTTATTCCTTCAAGCAGAATTACCTAACTTTAAGTCATTTGGCTGTAAAGGTTATATGGAGTGGGCTTAGGCATAGAGTCAACTCTATACCCCTCGGGTGTTGATTGTTAATTACAACCGGCACTTGCTGTCAGCAGCCAGGATCAGAGATAACTCAAATTGTTGCATTTTAACTACTTAGATGTCGCAACCAATGCGCCAACTGCATCTAAACAGGAGCGACTGCTTTGCCTTTTTGACACCTAATTGCGGCCTGTCTAGGATATTGAAGGATGCCATTCGGTTGCCGTGGCAGGGATGTAATAGGAAATTAATGATTGCATGTTCCAGCTCCATAACGGGACTAAAAATTTCTGTAAAAAGTAAAGTCTTTAAAAATGGGTGCAGGTTGTTTGTTTTCTTATGTTCCTCACCTGACAGCCCTAATGTGCATCCATTTAATGAAGCAAAAAAATGGATTTTTCGGATAATGCACCTCTTTGTCAGTCAGCAGGGGTCCAATTCTGATGTTGTGAAAAGTAAACCTTTTTCTGGATACTTCATTAGCAGAGGTGCAGTGACCTTTCGTCCTTTTGACCCAGAAGCTAGTAATGATCCCTTTTTGCAACTCTGATAAATTGCCCCTTTTACCCATGACAGCAACGAAGGATATGTGTGCAGACAGCCTATCACACCCCTTATATACCCCCCAAGCCAGTTCATGTCATATGACTTCCTTCATGAGCTATGCGTTGCTGATGTTGAATGTAGGAAGTGATCGTAATAATGTTACTCGACTGTAAATTTTGCATTGTATTTTTCATGTCTAAACCAATTTGCCATGATACAAATAAAAAAGGATCCTGCAATGTTAATTAGTTTGATAACTAAAAAATACAACTAATGGATCAGATATTTTTTGTAAAATGTCAGTTTTGCAATCTGTCTTCTCTTTGATTTTTAGGCTTTTTGCTTTGTTTTGGTTTTAGCCGAGGCCAGGTGTCCTTTGTAATTATCCTGTGACATGATTAAATCCTTATCACACAGTGGCTGAAAATTATTATTACTGGCGCACTGAACAAACACGTGCCAGTCTCTCCCCCAAGTCAGTGTGTGCTGTATCCATTCTCTGACTGCTCACTCTACTGATAAATCTGCTGTTGTCTTGAACAATGCAAGAATGAAACTGGTGTTTTATGCCATTTTTATGTATGCTCCAGAATACATTGAGAAATCAGCCCAGGCTGTTTTTGGTTTTGCACATTGATGCCATGATGTTTTTGTTTTTCAAAACAAATTGAAATGGAATTTTTGAGTCTTTTTTAATCATAAACCCTAAAGGGATTTTATCATTACTCGCTTTCGCAGACTTGAGCTGTTTCTATCTGTTACAGCTTCAAATCCATGGCCAGTCTCTTCTCTCAGTAGGCGTGCCTCTCTTCCCAGCATGTGTGTCTCCAATCACTGAAGAGTTGTGACATCATCCTTCTGTCTGTGCAGTGAAAGGGAGTGGGTGTCACAGTTCTGCAGACCTCCTGCAATGTTTTCATGGCTGCAGAGCTGTCAGCATCAGGCTGCACAGGCTCCTTGTAAACAGAACACCTGCATTACTGTAAACAGTTATACATTCAGCCTGAACTAATGAAACAAATATGAGAAAGGTACTCTGCCCTCCCCCCTCCCTCTGTTATCAGGCAGGATGTAGATCAGACTGTATAAGGTTGTGTTATATGGGGTGAAGGGGTGAGTAGTGTATAAGGTTGTGTTATATAAGGAGAGAGTGAATCTAACAGCTAGGGACTCAGTAATTGCCCAGATCTTTTACATAGAACTATCGCTGGGAGAAGGGGCATAGAGGAGCTGAGACAGCCTTTATTATGCACACAATCACCTCAGGCAGTTTGTTTCACTTTCAATTTCAACAGCTCAGAGGGGAGTAAGCACAGAGTGCGGGCAGCCAATCACAGCACATGGGGCATTTCTCATCCAGGGGGCGTGTTTGAACAGGCTGAATGAAATGTCATTCAGCCAATCACAGAAAAGGGGACAACTCCCGTCCACCTGCTGCAGAAATAGCTATAGATGCACAGATTAGCTCAGATCTGCTATACTAAGTGATTAAGTGCTTATTTTTACTGTCCCCATCATTAGAGATATGATGTTTGTAGCGAGAAAACCCCTTTAAAGGGATATTCCCATTGCATTGGTTAGCTTTAAACATGTAAGCAAAGTTAAATAAAGACTATTTCCTAATACATTTCTGTTCTGATTTTGTTTCTCTTTAGATTTAGAGCAGACCTTATCTCCTGTTTTTGTACACAAACTTCGCTAGGTTACCAACCACCTCTCTCTGCTGTAACAGAAAGCAGCAGTGGCCAGGATGGTGATGTCACTCTTTGCTGTGTGATATCTGCAAGACAGAGCTTGTTGATGTTACTTACTCCCAAACTTTAACTCTTTAGAGCTCTGTAGCCTTGTGCACTTTTGTTTAGAAACTTTCATCAGCAATGTCCCTGTAACAGGAATAGCTAGGAATAGTGGCGCTCACATGCCAATAACTGCTGTAGAACCAACTGCAGCCTAACCAGGAAGTGTGAGCCTGAAGCTGCCTGTAACTATGTGACACAGCATCGTGAGACATTTAAAAAAAAGGAAAAAGAAAATGTATTATGAAATAATTTACTAAAGCTATTGAAAACAGCATTTTTTTAATGATGCGTAAACATTGATGGCCTATTTGTGGTTTATGCAGGAACAGCGACTTGTCTGTACAGATGGCTGTGCCTGGTGCTGCAGTTCAGTCCCATACATTCGGTGATGTACCTATGTTGTTGGAGTACTGTTGCCCCTTCATTCTACTGATTGACATGGATCCTAGAAATTAGAACTCTACTAATTTTACATTGACAGCCTATCCTGAAGGATGGGAATACATGGTGCAAATGCCGCGAGACAGTGATGCATATGAGAACCACAACCCTATGCGTGCCCAAACCCCAAGACACTAAAACTCGTGGCCGCATCCACTTTTGCAGCTGTATCCCCAACCTTAGGTAGGGCAACAATTTAATTCAGGGCTAGGGCAAATTTTTTTTTCTATATTACAGCAATATTTTTTGGGTTATCAGTGCATCCTCAACTAATGCCCTCACTGTGTGGAAAACTACAACTCCATCATTCCACTGTTATAGGAGGTCTTATAAATTCTAGTGGGAGTTTGTAGTTTTCCAACTTACTGGAGGCCCAAGTTTAGCTGTCTGACTGATAGTTTAATGACCCAATCTCACAGCATTTTAATGATCTATGATGCTGTTATTTTGGGTCCTTCATCCTGCTTTTTAGACATTTGTAATTCACAAAATAAAACTAGCCTTAATCCCAGAAAACATCTTTAACCCTTTAAGGACCTTGCGGTTTTTTGGTTGACATGTTCCTTTTTATCTCCCTGCCTTCCGAGAGCCATAACTTTATTTTTCCACCTACCTAGACATGTGAGGGCAAGATGTACTTTCTTATGGTATCATTCATCGTACCATAAAATATACTGTAAAACCACCAAAAAATTCTGAGTGGGACAAAATGTAAAAAAAACCCCATACTTTTGCCATGTTTGCAGGGTTTTTTTTAGAGTGTTAATTTTCCGGTATAAATTATGTGTTCTCTTTTTCTGCAGTTAAAAGATTCTGGAAACACCAAACATTATTTTTTTCTTATTTTTGGGTACGAAAAAAAATTCCAAAATTTTCTTTTTCTGAAATATCCCCGTGTGCCATTTTCGCAGCCAAAAACTTTTTTGACAACACCACAACTTGAGGGGAGCAATACACAATTTTTGGGGAGGCTCCGATCGGAGTAGGAAGGGCACGGCACCTTTTTCCTTTTCATTTAGACCCGAAAACCATATCTCATAGAGATAAGCCCCACAGTAAAAAAGACAGTTTATCTCCCATTGAGGAGTTTTATCTTTTTACTAATCACAGCTAGAAAAGGATAAGATTTTATATGTAATTTTTTATTACAATAAAAATAAAAAACCCCAAAAAGTCAAAAAAATATTTTTTTAGAAAATTTTTTTTACAAAAATTCTTTCTAAGGGAAGTTTTCCCTTTTAAATACATCATGAAAACATGAGTGTCTGTAAACTTAACCAGATGTTGATTTCCGCCTCTGTCTGAAAAAAGATGTGCCCGTCCAAAGGTACAAAAGCAAACCATGGGGGGATCCGGGTCATAAGGTGATGTGTTACTTTCCGTCCCGGCGGGGAAAGCTTTATGATGCTGTTTGAAACCCAAACCCATTTCACAAGTGTCACAGAACAACGTTCGATCCATGGTCACGTGTTTGCTAAATTTTTCTTTGGGTGTGTTTTTAACAATGCCGGCAACACCTAGGGTAATGCCTCTCTATAAATTTTTTAGGAAAGCAAGTAGAACAAATTGTGTTCATTTGTATTCATGTTCCAACACCATTGCAGCTGCTCTGAGCACCGCATTGTTCATAAGAAAGAACCCGCGTTTTTGTTTTCCCCCCACTGAACTATGCTTCACTAAAAAGGGATCAAACTGTACAAGTCTGGATTTAAAGCTTCGCCCAAGACACCGGTTAATATCCTGCTTTCTTTTTAATCACGGTGTCAGGAGAGATTTCTTATTGACTTTTCTACTTTGTTTGGCCCGTTTTAAAGTGTTTAAAAGTGTATTAGAATAACACAGAAAATGAAAGAAAAAAAATTTATGTTAAAAAAAAGGAAAAAGAACCCTAAAAATCTAAAAAAATCCGCAAAATTATCTACTCTGCCAACAACTGTGCAATGAAAACACCTTCAATTTGCTTTTTCAAAGGCACAAAAAGACAGAGAAAGTCATAAATTTCGGGGAAATTTTTGTAAGACTTTAAAAGGGGTATTTAAACCAAAAAAGTAACCATTGTGTATTCCAGTGATTGGCCGCAAAGAGAGTGGACTTCTAGCTGGGAAGTTAATGATGTCTTTGGTAAGCACAAAATTAATGGAAATGACTAAATCAAACCTGATTTTTGCAAATGCTATGTTCATGGATGGAAGCCAGCTTTAAAAAAATTAAAAAAAAAAAAAAAAAAAATTATACCCGGTTTTATATAGGGGAAAAAGGGGTCTTTTAAACTTTGGGGAAAATGCCAGGATTACAAAGAGTTTACCGACCCCGGGGGTTAAAAAAAGTTTTTAACCTAAACTAAATTGGGAAACGGCGTGTAGTTTTCCGCAAACCACCCACAACTACTTTTTACAGAAGTTTGTATGTGGGGTATTGGATGCCCCACAATACCCACTAGGGTAAATTTCTTAGAAAGTCAATGAACCCTTTTAGTTTAAAGTTTTGAGAGTGGGGGAAAAACCCAAAAATTTGGAGGAAAACCCGGACAAAGCCGAAATCAAATTGGGTTTGATTCAGCTAAGGACCATTGTGCTGGAAGGTTTACATCTTAACCAAATGAGCAATTGCTTTGGGGAAACCTGTTTTCAAAAAACCCGTTAACATTGTTTTTCCTAATTGCCTTGTAAATAAATTTAGTCATATGGAAATCAATGCTGCCAGGACATCTTTCCAGGTCCCATTTACTTCTCCTCCTAGAATGAACCTGGTGAAGGCTTCCCTTGCCCAAAATGTTGTGACTATATCTGGAAAAACATACAAAAATGGGATATTACTTACTCAAAAAACACTCCAAAGGCCATATTCACAGCTCATGGCTGGACTAGACTGAACCCAGTAACAGGCAACTCTGGCCCATATGATACTTGGGAAAAATAAACAGGTGCAGCTCACACACCCCACCACTAGGAGAACAATTAGATGATAAATAAACTGCACATTAACTTAATACCTGTTCACACCAGCATGCATAAAAGCCACAGTATAATGCATGGGGAGATTGCACAAATGCAAAATTACCAGTAGAACAACCACTCACATGCCCTCCATGCATGAGGGGGGTGGTTTCTGGTACTACAATTGCATATAAATAAGACGATACAGAAGGGTGCCATAAATGCAGATACGTGTGGTGCACACTGCTGGCTTAAAACCTATTCGTTGACGCCCTTTCTATTAGATTGGGCAGGTGCCAGCACTTTCTGGGAGTCCAACACAAAGTACAGACACCCTTCGCTCCCCAGCATTCTTGGGGGGATAAAAAAATGACATACTGGAAAAATGTTAAATATGAGGTATTAGTTGGTACAGGTGCCCCGATACGCAAGCTTGCAACCGGTGTCAACGGTCCTCATGTCTTGTGAGTCCCTACACTAACAATTTACAGAAAAAACATACAAAAATGGGACAATACTTACTCAAAAAACACTCCAAAGGCCATATTCACAGCTCAATGGTGCATCTGTTTATTTTTCACAAGTAGGACATGGGCCAGAGTTGCTTGTTACTGGGTTCAGTCTAGTGCAGCCATTGAGCTGTGAATATGACTATATCTGGACCCCACAAAATTTTGCATATAATCATTAATTTATTTTTTGCCTTATGGAGAGCTGCAATACTTGCTGAATTCCTGAATTTGACTGTTAACATGAGTCAATAGGAGTGGACAACCTCTCACTGAGCACCCTTCATCCTACAACTGAAGTGTGGTATCCTTATTAGTAGTGATAGCATATAGCTTGAATATGCCATGGCTTGTGGCATAGCAGTAAAAGGGACTGAAGGAACCTCACAATTCTCAGGACAAAATTTTTTCCTGTACAGCAGTGCTCCTGACCAGGGAAATGCAATACATCTCTATGCACTTGAATGGATATATACTGTAGGCAAGACACACTTGCCTTTGTACTCCTCACCTGGTTGCCGCCACACATTTGGCATCATCTGTATCAAAAAGGTTTATCTTGGTCTCATCAGACCACATGACATAGTTCCAGTAATCCATGTCCTTAGTCTGCTTGTGTTGAGCAAACTGTTTGCAGGCTTTCTGGTGGATTATCTTTAGAAGAGGCTTCCTTGTAGGATGACAGCCATGCAGACCAATTTGATGGAGTATGCATTGTATAGTCTGAGCACTGACAGGGTAACCCCTTACCCTTTTATCCTCTGCAGTAATGCTGGCAGCACTAATACATCTATTTTGAAAAGACAATATCTGGATATGATGCTGAGCATGTGCCCTCAACTTCTTTGTTTGACCATGGTGTGGCCTGTTCTGAGTTGAACCTGTCTTGTTAAACCATGGTATTGTCTTGGCCACTGTTCTGCAGCTCAGTTTCAGGGCATTCAGAATCTTCTTATAGCCTAGGCCATGCTTATCTAGACAAACATTTTTTTTTTAGATCCTCAGATAGTTCTTTGTCATGAGGTGCCATGTTAAATTTCCAGTGACCAAATTTAACACACCTGCTCCCCATTCACAACTCCGGCCCCGCCCCCGTCCACACGGCGTAATTGCGGGGCGTAATTACGCCCCGCAATTAAGCCGTGTGAACATCGCCTTATAGTCCAAAAAATACGGTATATATATATCACAATTTGTAAAGATTAACACTTGCTTTTCATTTCTTTTAAATATTTTGTTTCATCCGTGTGCAATACAACTTTTAAAACACGTCATTAAAATTTTCTGAAAGTATTGGCAAAAACATCATAGAAAAGTGATATACTTAGTTTTAGCAGAAAAATCGTCCATTCGTTGCCTCAATTCCGATTCAGATAGCAGGGAAAAGCCCAGGTAACCGGCCATACTGCACACCTGTGCAACATTTCGGGCAAAGAGCTTCATAGGAAGTAAGCCGTCTCCAGCTTCAAGAGGACCTCTATTGTTTATTTCCCACCTCTGGTAGACCTCATGATCCAAGGCACCAAGACCTTGCAACTTGTCAGAGGTGAGAAGATGATCATAGGTTTTAGCCGGACACTCGGGAGCTGGGATTTCATAGAGAATTATGGAGTTGCTGCACATCGTACCTGCATACCAGTTACATATTTGAAAACTCGGAACAGGGCGCACGTACCACGGAATCTTCCTCCTTTCCAAGACTAAGGGATGGGGAGATACAGAGAAATGCTAGTACAAACCTGGAAGCAAAGCTGTGTTTGGTATCAGGGAGTAGCTGGGGCTCAGCCGGGTCAGATGGAACCAAGGCCAACTTTCTTAGTTACCCTCCTGGGAGAAGTTATGACCCATCGTGGGTTATAGGACCTAGCACTTGGCCCAGAGGCGAGGCGGAGGCATCGAGTCATCCAAGAGGTGTGATGGGGTAAGAGGGGGTGTGACCAGCTAACGTTAAAAGTGATGCCAAGCAGTAGCTGGCCATTGGCCAGTGGGTGGACCTCTCTCACTCCCTGTGCCTTCCTGTGCCCGCATAGACAGGGGGTGTCTGTGAAGCGGTATCCAGCTGACCTTACGTACCCCTATGGAGTGCGGAATGTTGCGCATGCATCACGTAGTGGGTCACATGTCAGGCCAGGTCTTGTGGGTGGACCAACAAACAGAGGCTTTTCATGATTAATTATATATATATATATATATATATATATATATATATAGTATATATATACACACCACCAGTGAATGAGATAAGTATTAAAACACGTCGTCAATTTTGTAAATAAATATATTTTTAATGGTGCTATTGACATCCATCCATCCACAGGCAAAGAAATCAAACCGTTTATGTCCATAAATTAAGTTACAGTATGTTGAATAATGAGAAATGACACAGGGAAAGAGTATTCAACACATGATGAAAGAGAGGTGCAAAAAAGCCATGGAAAGTTATGACACCAGCTAAAATCTATCAGTAGTTAGAAAGTAGTCCTGCCACTAAGTGAAAAACAATATTAGTTGCTTCAAATGATGGCCTATACCAAGCTGCCACAAAAGAAACATCTCATCACAGGCTGTCTCAAGACCGTTGTAACCTTATTGGTGAAAAACATGGTTACAGAAGAGTTTCTAAACTACTAAAGTTTCAGTGAGCACTGTTAGGTCCACAATCCTGAAGTGGAAAGAACATCATTTCACCATAAACCAGCCATGACCAGGTGCACCCCGCAAGATTTTAGATAAAGGATTGTGAAAAATAATTATCAGAAGAGTTTTCATGGTGCAAGGACCACTGTGGAGAGCGACAGAATGACCTGGAATCAGAAAGATTTAATTGTTTCAAAGAAAACAATAAGTAATGCACTCAACCTCAATGGTCTGTATGCACGCTTACCACGCAAGACTCCATTGCTGAACAAAACATCCAAGCGCATTTAATCCCTTATGTATGGGTACGTCCTGATGCCGGGAACGGGCTTTGTAGTAGGATTGCAGCACACTTCCGCTACACAACCGGTGGGTGTTAGCTGCTAGTTGCAGCGAAGACCTTGTGGTTACAGCGCTGAAGGGTACCACCGCCATTCCACGTTGTTTAACCCCTTAGATGCCGTGGCAAAATGAGCAACGGCATCTAAATCAATGAGAAACAATGCCGCGCACCATTGATCACTGTGATCGGGACACCGCAAATTCGCGGGCTACCAATCGCGTAACATGGCAGCTAGAAGCCTTGTGAAGGCTTCCATCGACGCCATGTCTTCAATTTCTCCACTTCTGGCCCCACGCAGGAAGTGGTGAAATCGCCATATTGGTACACCCTAATGCATTGTCTATACAAAGCTCTACCTGACTTTTCTTTGTGTTCAGGTTTGCACAATATGCGTCCTCCAGTCAGTGCAGCTCCTAGCCATCAGGACACAAACACTTTTTGTCTCTGTCTCCATATGTAAGAAAGTAATATTCCTCTTTTGAGAGCTGCATTCACCTGATGGCCCTCTTATGATGGGTACTGCATGACTGGCACTGTTAAGAAGGACAAACTGTAAGATGCACTTTATGGTGGGCCACTGTATGGTGGGGCACTATAGGCTGTATTATTGCTAATTTTAAGCAATCCTTAAAGGGGATTTGCCACCAGACACAAGTACTGACCATACGTTCTGTATGAAAAGCGATGTCAACAAATCCACGCTGAGTCATCGAAGAGCAGTGGAGGGAGGGAGAGTGGAGGGGGAGTGAAAGAATCAAAGGGTGCGTCTCAAAAACTTTAATGTGAACTAATATACAGTACAAACAGTGGATTCAATACAGCAAGACCCACAAGAGCCTCAGATGCACTGTCAGGAGAAACTTAATTGCTAAGCAGCTTATGTATGTAAAACAAATCAGCAGCAAGAGACAGAGGACGCACCACAGACACATACAGCCAGAGCACAGAGCTGCATAACGGATCCTGTGACATGTTCACTCTAATAATCAAAACTATAAATTGTGAATTCTGTATACAAAAGAGAACCCTTTCTAAACAGCAGATTGAAAGCTTCTTCATCAGATAAAGAGTGGATCTATAACACTACTGCTAGTTATTCTGTATACAAAGAAAACATATTGCTACCGGTGCCTTAAAAAGACAATTCATTCTGCCTGTCCATCAGATAAGAAGTGATTCACGCAAGAGCTGCCTTTCAGATCCTGGGTCGTGACTAGGGGAAGCTTTGTGGTAAACAAGGGGGGTTGAGAAATGCTGGAGCTCTCAGAGTTTTCACTTTTTTTAATCACATAGATTTAGAAAAGTGATTAAATACCCATTTTGGAGGTTCCCACGTCAACATTACATGGTGGCAAAACCCCTTTAATGAGCAATCTAGTAAAAACTGTTTCTGTATTATCTCTGGATTTCTTCCTTAACCCCCTTCCGACTTGGAACAGTAGCTACGTCCGGGTGGTTTGGGGGTTCACGCACCTGGACGTATGCATACGTTCCTGAGGATCGCGCGAACTCTTTAAGCTGAGTTCGCGCGATCGCGCACGGGGTGTAGCTGCGTATATTAACATGTAACATCCCGCAAGCGTCGGCTCCGACTGCGATCACTCTGGGGGGGGGCAGCGGTTAACCCCTTTAATTATTGCGGACCCATAGGTCGCAATTACTAAGGCAGACGCAGGAGGCGATCGCTTCCTCCCGGCTCTGTCCGCGGCAGTATAATGCACGGTATGCTCGATCCGTGCAGCTCCTGCTGCTGACAGACAGCAGGAGGGCATAGAAGCCTTAAGGGTTAGTCTGTGACGTCTACTGATGCCCGGGCCTGTGCCAGTGGGAATGGCCGGCATTGTGACTGACAGTTTGTCTTAGGAGCATGCACAGCAACAAGCTTTGTGCATTGATTCCTATTGAATGAGAGATCTAAAGATAGTGGAGGAGATGTGTTGGAGAGGAAGGGACTTATTATGTGTGTTGTTGTCTCTAGTTATTGTTGTAAAACAGCCACTTCTGTTATCCCCCAAACTACAATGAAAATAGTCGCCTCATATCCATTTTTTGGAGAACCGAGCAGCAGGAAGCCCCCATTCTGATCTCTGGCAGTCACTAAAGTGGTACCAAGACCTACCTCTTAGTCATTTTGAGTAATTACAATTAATAATTAATCTTTATTTAAATAGCGCCACATTTTATTCCGCCAGGCACTTTACTAATTCGAAGGGTTAAAATTTACAGTCATTACACATTAAAAGTACTTAAGATGTGAAACAGGATTTGTGAAGGGCCCTGGCTCGTGTAGTGCTTACAATCTGTGTAGGGTTATAGGGTGGGCCGAAGGGTGAGAAATGCCAAGTTTTACAATGGTCGGCCATGTTTCACTAAATAGTGGGTCGGTTTAACTGAAAAATGGATGAACCTGCCACCCTGACAGTACATCTTATACAGATTAGTGGCCTGTGGGTGCCCCTAGTGAAGGGGAATGACAGATGTGTGTGATAGCAGAGTTAGGGATCTTGGTAAGGCAGATCTGAGAGATGTGTTCATAGGGCCCTTTAAAACTGTGGAGGGTTGTGAATGTGCCTTGATTGTCCGTGGTAGCAAATTCCAGAGAAACTGGTGCCGCACGTGTGAAATCTTGGAGTCGGACATGGGAGGTTCGATGATTGATGAGTGTAACCTGATATCAGCAGCAGTGCGGGGGTGGGGAGAGAGCGGTTGGGTGGTAGGCAACAGAGACGAGGGAGGTGATGAGGGGGGTGCAGCGTTGTGGAGAGCTTTATGGGTGAGAGTGTGAGTTTATACTGTATCCGTGTACTGGTGATGGGGCAACAGTACAGTGACAATGGACACAGGGTAAGAGGCATCAGTATAGCGGCTGGAGAGAAAGCACAAGCCTGGCTGCTGCATTCAGGACAGATTGGAGAGGGGAGAGTTTGCAGAGGGGGGAGACCAATAAGCAGGAGTTTGCAGCAGTCAAGACAGGATGGGGGGGGATTAAATAATAAGGGCCACAATTAGAGATTGACTTGTTTCCACAGTGAGAACAGGACGGGATTTCTGGACGATGTTCTTGAGGTGCAAGTGACATAAAGATCTCAGACGCGGAATACCCTTCTGAGATCAACTGGCACCCCTGGGAGAGGTACTGTATGACAATGTGGCCTTTGGACCAGAAATGTTGTGCACCCCTTCTCTGCAGTGTAGAATTCACAAAAATAAGTGCTCAATACCATACTGACTTTCTGCTCCCATCCACTTGTAAAGTATGTCTGGAATGTCACAATTCTTCTACTGAAAGCTAAAAAAAACAGTTGTGGGATTTGGGAGGCAAGTAATTTGTGTGCTAGAGGTGACAGGACTGTATGGGATGAGGCACATCAAAACATTACTAAAATTCTATCAACTACAGCATGAATAAAACAAGCAATGGCCAAAAGATCCACTTTACTTAATCACGCGGAAACTGATACTTAAAAAATTTGTCCTATTTCCTATATTACTCATTTTGATGAGTAAAGTTAGTAAATTAGAAGTCATTTTATCCTACTTAGTGCACTGTATTGTTTTCTATTGTATTATATGCATCTATCTGCTTCAGTTTTGTATAGCATTAACTTAAAGTAGAAGATCATGACTATAGCAGAACGCCTCCTGATTTTGCCATATACCACAGTCATTGACACATAAAACAGATATACAGATCAATAACTGGTCTGGAGAGAGACAGAGAGTGTTAGGGTATGTCCACACAACGAGAATTTCATGTCAAATTTAACACGGACTGCACCTTGAAATCCTCGTTGAAATCTGAAAGAAAATGATTCCCATTGTCCTTAAAAGAAAATCCGTGTTGTAGTTAATATTTTCAATGCGCGGTTTTCAAACCCTTCATGCGCTCAAAAAACCTTCCATGCGGAAAAAGCGTGTAAATGTACTATTGATGTCCTCATGCAATAAGCGCCCAAAGCTCTAGTGAACTTCATGCCCAAGAGAGTAATGGCACTGCTGGAAAATAAAGGTGGTAACTCTTGATTCGGTAGTATAGTATGATTATAGCCACATAAGTTAACTCACTGCCACTTGGAGACTCCTCTATCTCCTTCAATAACCAAAACATGCAAAATGGCAAGTGATATATTGAAACATAGTATTCCACATTTATTAAAAAGTTTCCAACGTAGGAACACTTCAAGCAGTAACACTTTATACTTGCAGTTTAGTAGACCACATGTCCATAGAAGACGGCAACATTCGTTTCTCCTTATGTTATTTCTGCTATATGCATAGCGTGGCTACTCCTTGCAAACACTGTTGACACAGGCGGGCGTAGTGCAAGCGCGCACGACGTTTCGGGGGCTCCTCCTCCTTTCTCAAGCATGCACTTCCTACTTCCATCATGATATTTATAGCATACTAATACAGTATATTACGTACATCGTATCATTTTATTATTACTCTTAAAATTAAATTTTCTCATATATTATAAAAAGGTTTTTAAACCTAATTGCTCGTTCATTCCTGCCGGGATTAGTGAGTTCATAGTGTGGATCCATTTAGCGTCTCGTCTTAGAAGCGGTGTTTCCAAACTATATCCTTCTCTTGCTATGACTTCTTCCAATACCGCCCACCTTAGTTCTGGTAGGTTGTGATTACACTCCAAGAAGTGTCTAGCGACACTGCTTTCTCCAAACCGCTTCTTTCCCTCTTCTTCACTTACACTCTGGTTTCTCAGTGCTATTTTAATATTGCTACGATGTTCATTAAGACGAAGCTTAATGCTTCGTGATGTCTGACCTATATACGCCTTGCCACACGGGCACTTCAAAATGTAAATGACATTCCTAGTATCGCATGTATATGCTCCTCTGACTAAGATGTTTTTACCACTTGTAGGGTGTGAAATACTGGGTCCTTTTATAATAGAGTTGCAGTTTTGACAGTGCATGCACGGGTAAGTCCCTCTTTTGTGGGTTCAAAAATTGTTGTTTCATACCTATTTTATTTTGTATATCACTACTTACATTTTTAATAAATGTGGCATACTATTTTTCAATATATCACTTGCCATTTTGCATGTTTTGGAAAATAAAGGTGGCCACACAAAATATTGACACTTTGGGCACAATTTGTCCATTTTAGCTTAGGGGTGTACTCACTTTAGTTGTGAGAAGTTTAGACATTGATGGCTGTGTGTTGAGTTATTTTAAGGGCACACCAAATTTACACTGTTACACAAGCTGTACACTGATTACTTTACATTGTATCAAAGTATTACCCCATGAAAAGATATAACACAATATTTTAAAAAAATGTGAGAGGTGTACTCACTTTTGTGAGATACTGTATGTATAAGCATTATGGTTTAATATGACTATTTTATATTCTTCACCTATTACAAAATGCCCTCCTGTGTGTAAATCAAATGTTTTCTACAGTCCTCTAGAAAAAGGGGCATAACTTAGCAAGTGAAGAGCTTGTATTCACATCCACTCCTGAAACTGGAAAGAGCCCACAATCACCAAGAAGACATTAGCCATTTAATAGATGGTATTGTAGTCTCTACTCTTAATAAACATATTATGACACATAAGGGGCTCAAGAGCTTAGCTTTCTGCATAGAAATGTATTCAATTATATTAAAATTATTAAAATCTAAAATAAATATTTTGAAGGGATAGGCTATTAGACAATGTCCCCACGGCACGGCTTGTCAGCCGGTTCTCGGTTGTGAAAACCGCTGCAACCCGGCTGAAAAACTTTTACATGGACCTTAACGGAAAAGCCGTGCAGTGGTCTCCACTGCATGGATTTTCCGCCCAACGATTGTTCCGACCGCCGGCGGTCTGAAAGACATAGAACATGTTCATTCTTCTGTCTGTTTTTCGGACGGAATATGAACAAGTCCATGTGAAGGGGGAGGGCTTTTCTCCTCAAACCGCAGCGAAAAGTCGGCCCCCCAGCAATCGTGTGCACGGCACGAAAACAGGACAAATACCGGTCGGATAAACCCAACGGCATTTGTCCTGTGCCGTGCGAATGGCCACTTAGTGACTGCAACTCAGATCCTAAACCATTGCCAGGACAAGGCTTTGGTGAGATACATAGTTACATAGTTACATAGTTTGTAAGGCCGAAAAAAGACAAGATGTCCAACGAGTTCAGCCTGTTGTGCTAAAGTGTTGATCCAGAGGAAGGCAAAATCCCCAATGAGGCAGGAGCCAAGCGTCCTTATTTTAGGGAAAAAGATCATTATATATAGCCACTTGTTGTAGCATATTATTTACTGTCATGCAACTGTTTTTTTTGGATGTGCTTTATTAGCTTTAAAGGGGTTATCACTTCATCAGTTGGGCTGTTCTCTTGAAGCTTGATCCTCACATTTCCTGAAATTCAGGGGCATTTCTTTCCCCCCCAGCTAGGCGTTTCTTAACTGAAAATGGATGACATCAACCCCCCTTCACTGTTCATGCTGGCTCCAGTGTGTATCCCCCCCCCTCCACATGTCACTGTCCTCTCACTATGCAGTCTTATTTTTTGTAAGAGCTGTTTACATACCTGTATTCAGTCTAAACAGTCTTCCATAATCTCAGCACTGATCTCTCATAGCTGGATGGTTGCTACAGTTGAATCCAGCACAGATCTGTCTCCGTTCATGTTTAAATAAGGCACCAACACACAGGTGCATTAAGGCACTGTGGCACAATAATGCGGTTTTCTGATTATAGAGACAGCTGCAGTGTCAATGAGGAGCACTTAGCTGTGTAAAGTGAGATTTTTGTCGGCCCTTTACACGCAGGAGCATTAAGGCACCGGGCACAATTCTACTGTTTTCTGATCATAGAGAAAGCTGCAGTGTCAATGAGGAGGCAGCTAGCTGTATAGAGTGAAATTGTTCACGGCCCCTAATTCTGAGTGAGAGGCAGGAATGCAAGCTCTGTGAATACAGCGTCCCTGGGGCTGAACAGAATGTAAATTATTAGAGCCCTCAGCTAATGAAATGCAAGGAGGTGGGATCTGACCAGCACTGGGGAACTGTGTCTAAAGAAACAGAAGATAAGGGATCCTGTGATAACAAGACAGCTTTGCTAATGACATCCAATTGCTTGTATTCACTGTCCCCTTATTCTGAAAGCCATTTAATGAAATGATACAACCCCTTTAAAGTACTTTTGTGGAGACCTTCAGATATATACTCTACACCTGATCTGGCACACTCTTCTCTGCTATGCCTAGTTAGAACTCCATACCAGCGCCTATTTCTGCCAGGCCCCACTCTTTTGAGGGTGAAAGCTGGGCATGGCTGAAAGTTTGTTCAGCTGTCAACCTTGTCCAGAGTGTGCCTTGTTCACAGCAGCCACCAGAATGTTCACAGCGTGTCCTGGAAGGATGTTAATCTTCTGTGAGGCAGTGACCTGTCCATAATGTGATTATGTTACTGAGGACAGGGCTACATGTGACAGGGACAATGCCACCATGTGAAAAATAAAAAGGGTAAACAGGAAGTTACAGTCTGAGAATACTATAGACAAAGGGATAGGTTTATTAGGGAATAAACAAACCCATGTTGTAATTACAGCTAATACAAGTTGTGGTGTTTTGCATGCAAAAAAAATATACACAAAATCTGAAAAATTGATCTCTGGTCAGTATTTATCATCATCCTATGTCACACTCATAGAAGAATGTGATATAGATATGGAGCAGGGGCGTAGCTATAGGGGGTGCAGAGGTAGCAGTCGCTACCGGGCCCTGCAGCCTGAGGGGCCCCAAAAGCCTTCTTCCACATAAGAAAACATCAGTATTGTAAATGGCACATAATAACTGTGGGCCCTATTTCACTTTTTTGCACTAGGGCCCAAGAGCTTGAAGTTACACCTCTGATATGGAGAGCTGTTTACTAGATTCCTGTATCCCCAAAACTGCCATGCTACATTTAAGCATGGATAGCTGAGATGTGGAGAGCTGCTTGATGGTTCCTGATTGGGTCCAAAGTTGCCATGTTTCATGAGAAAACACAATAAACTGCAAATGGTAGATGGGAGGCACAGTTAGGGCGCGTTCCCACTGCACAGGACAAATACTGGCCGGTTCGCCGGCCGGTATTTGTCCTGTTTTGCGCCCGTCCCCATGACCGCGGGGGGGACGGCTTTTCTACGCGATGAGCGGAGAAAAGCTCTCCCCCCTCCCATTGAGAAGCACATCTTCTGTCCGGAAACCGGATGGAAGATTGTGCTTCTACAATGTTTTGCCGCCGGACCACCGGCGGCAAAACCGTCCGACGGCAAAACCCGTTTCAGTGGGGACTGCTGCACAGGTTTTGCATAGAGCACAATTGTGCTCATTTTCGGCCGGTTTTTCAGGCGGTCTGAAAAACCGCAAACCGGCTGAAAAACCGTCCGAAAACCCGTGCCGTGGGGACATGCCCTTAGAGATTTAGCATTTGGAACCAATAGCTTCAGGTTATATTCTGGTGGTTCAGCACAGTAAAATAAGATAACACTGTGTATTTTACCCTACAGCCAGTGTTTTGTTAGGGAAAAAAACACCAGTTTTCTTTTCATGTCACAGACATGCAGAAGGATGTATTAGCAGCAAACAGCTCCTTATACCTGGAAACAATGTCAGACTGGAGTGCTAGGGGCCTACCAATGAAGTTTATTATTGGGGCCCATCAGTGAAGTTGATTATTGGGCCCCCACCTACTGTACATGACTGCACATACTAAACATAACTCTTGCACTCTGCCTCTTTCCTTCTGCCGCTCTTTCTCTTCTATGCTCTTGAAAATGCAGCCCTAGGGCTGACATGCTTAAAGGGGTTTTGCCAAGAATTAAGTTCCTCACCTAACAGGCTGATACTCCCCTCTTGAGGCTTGAAAAAAGGGGTGTTGTGTTTCTGTGTTTAAAAAAACAAGTATCTCCTCTGTGATGTCATTGCACCACCTCCCATGCACGCTCCTGATATTCAGTCTCAGTAGTTGAGTAAACATTGTTTGGGTAATCCACAGGGGATAACTGTATTTTGCACAGGAGAGAAGATAAGCTCTGAGTAGGCAGAGTTTTTTCATTTGTTCACAAACTGATGCAGGGGGGGGCAAAGCAGGGCGCGTCTGCATGTTTACTCAGATAATTACATTACAACCAGTGGATTCTCTATACAAAAGACACAGGATCTTTTCTCTCCAGTCCCTTCAAAGCTTGTTCATGTTCCCTGCCATCAGATAAGTACAAAAAACGAAGCGCGGCCAGATCAGCTCCTGTCAGCCTCTGGTCGTGTCTAATGTAAACTGTCAGGAAACTAGGGGCATGTAAGGCTTCACTTTCTTTAATCACATATAATTAGAAAAGTGATTAAATACCCATTTTGGAGGATCCCACATCAACATTAGATTGTGGCAAAACCCCTTTAAGGGTGCACAATGCCCAGGGGCCACCCATGCCCAGGGGCCCACTATGTGTTTCCCCTGCTCCCCTATGGGCCAGTCCATGCTTTCTTGGAGAATATATTAGAAGCTAACTACTGTCAAGTTTTGAACTAACTTGTAGTAAACCGGAACAGACCCCTTTAAATGATGCCCTGTACTATAAATTAGTAGGTGGGGGATGAAGATAGCTGAGCAGTGTACTATAAACTAATAGTTAGGTGATGAACAGTGTCAGAATGGAGGGCGTGCAGCCCATTGGGGAGGTGATCTTGGGGGCCCACCATGGAGTTGATGTCGGGGGCCCACCCTACAGCTACTGTACGCGAAAATATTATCTGTCTCTCGGACAAAAATGCGCATTTTACTACATAACACAGTTGCCAACAGGGTGTTTCCCCAGAAGAGGGGTGTGATCCTATACACTCTGACATTGTCAGCATTCAATGAAAAGTGTCTGCGTTTAGGCACATGCCCCTTTCACAAGGAGAACAACATCTAGTTGCCTATACAGTATCTCAGAAAAGTGAGTACACCCCTCACATTTTTTTTTAAATGCTCTAGCTGTAGCTTTATATTTTAACTCTCTGTACTGAAGATGAAATAAAGATTGTCCGTTTTTTCACCTTTGCTGGATCGTCATTACTTGTATTCTATTCTATTTTCTATTGGAAAAATAAAAAAGTTATGACTCTTGGAAGGCGGGGAGGGAAAAACGAAGGTGTCAACCAAAAAAAACACAAGGTCCTTAAAGAAAACCTGTCACATAGTTTATGCCCTCTGACTGAGCACAGTACAAGCTAGTGACAGACCTGCTGTTTCCAGCGCTGTGTCCCTTATTCTGTAAGATGCTGTAGATGTAGAGTATTTAATGCTCAAATCTGCATTTTTCAGCCAGAAAAGAGTCATGAAAAGAGTCAGTTAAATTCATGCCCCACCCACCTGAGGCTAGCCCCGTCCACCTCACAACTGATTAACCTATTACTTTGAATAGATAGAAATATGTGAATAACTGTAATGTGGGCGGGCCTAGTCATTGGTAGGCGGGACTAACATCTGCTCATGAATAAGCTGGACTGTTTTCTGGCTGAAAACTGCCAGATTTAAGTATTTAATACTATAAAACTACAGCATCTTACAGAATAAGTGACACAGCACTGGAAACAGCATGTCTGTCACTAGCTTGTGCTGCCCTCAGCAAGGGGGGCATAATCTATGTGACAGGTTCTCTTTAAGGGGTTAAGTAGAGCAACAATTATTTTTCAGATCATCTGAGGGTTCTTTGCTATGAGTTCCATGTTGAACTTCCAGTGACCAGTATGAGAGAGTGTGAGAGCGATAACACTAGATTTAACACACCTGCTCCCCTTTTACTTCTGAGACTTTGTAACACTAATGAGTCACATGACACCGTGAAGGGAAAATGGGAAATTGGGCAAAATTTGTCCATTTTTTGCTTGTTGAGTTATTTTGAGGGCACACCAAATTTACCCTTTCACACAAGTTGTACAATGACCGCTTTACATTGTATCAAAGTGTCATATCTTCAGTGTTGTTCCATGAAAAGTTATAATACAATATTTACAAAAACGTGAGGGGTGTACTTACTTTTGTGAGATACTGTATATTTACACATTTCCAGGAGGAATAAAAGAGTAGTGACATATATTTCAAATATAAGGTGCTTGAACATTTTTGTTTCATGGATGATACAGGAATTAACTAAACATAAGTGTTAAGAGAGCTGACAAACCATCTTCTAAATAAACACTAGATATTGGACAAACTCTGAAAATTCTTAAAGGGGTTTTCTATTTTTAGAAAATCAGCCAGTTGGGAAGATCATAAAATAGAAAAAAACTCTCACCTTTTCAGCCGACTCTGTTCCAGCGCCCTCGGCACTCCCGAAGCTCCCGTCCGATGACATCACCTTTATAGTTTATGTGTCCCTGCAGCTATTCAAAGGCTGCAGCTGTCACCAGCTGTATATCAAGGACGAGACAGCGGCAGCATCACGTGACCACTGATCGTCGTCATCAGGTGGGTGCCCCAAAACCGCTATTGGCACAGGAACAAAGTTTAAAAGGTGAGATTTCTTTTTTTTCTTTCTTTTTTACTATTTTACGTCTTTCAGACCCGTGATGAGCTTTTTGTGAAAATGGTAAGCCCTTTTAAGTTTTTGTTTGCTGGGCTGAAGACTTTATATTAGAAAAGAAGTGTTCCTCCCTTTATCTCAATAAAGGCTTGAATATATTTTATCCACCATTGTTTTAAATGACATTAAAAGGATTGTGTACTGGTGGAGGTTATTATGGTCACCTCCTGTTCCAAAGAAGTCCTGTTGAGCCTTACTTTATACACACTGTGGTCGTAAGACCAGGGGGCTATTAGGTAAGTACTGGTATTATGCAATACGGTGGCTCAGTGTTTAGCCTTTGCAGAGTTGGGCTCCTGGGTTCAAATCCCACCCCGGACAACAACTGCATGGAGTTTGTATGGTCTCCAGGTGTTTGCATGGATTTCCTGCAGATACACCAGTTTCCCCCCACACTTCAAAAGAAAAACCATGCCCAGGAGACAACCAGAGGAGGCTCCCCTCCTCACAGTCTGATGCGAGGACAGAGACGGAAAGGTATCATCTCGGGTAATGATTTACTGGCGCACAGTTATCACAAAAAGAGAAGAGCAGTATAACATTCAGTACGGAATAAGTTTATTTTAGCTTAGTTGTGTTTAATAATCAGCTGCTAATTTACTCAGTAATGAGAGTTGGGAAAAAAAAAAAAAGAGGGAGACAATGTTTGTTCAAGGAAAAGGCCAGTTATGTAATATGTGTGAACCTGCAATGATCTTGCTTCTGTTAATGTGTTTTAATGACATTGTACTCTAATAAAACAGTAAAAAAGGAAAAAAAAAAAAAAGAAAAACCATACAGAATGGTTAATGTGGAATTTAGACTGTGAGCCCCAATGAGGGCAGGGAGCAGTGTCAATGATGACAATCTCTGTACTGCGCTGTGGAGTAATAAGGGCTTTAGTGACATCAATGGAAGTTTTTATACTTGAATCTATAACCTTGAAGATAATTTCAGACGCATAGTTTTTTTTCTTCCCTGCTGTGGTTTCTTAGATGCAGGACACAGCCATACTGTATGAGCTGACAAGTCTCAACAAGCTGCAGGAAGATTCTTTCTCGCTGTGTCCTGACTGTATTATGCTTCCCCTCATTTACATGACATCACTGCAATCTTCTTGCTCTTCCCTGCCTCGTACATGTAATAGAAACACGAATGAAAGGATTAATTGTAACGCAGCAAAGCTCTGGTTACTTAAGGAAACAGTAGCCTGCTTATTATCTCACCAGAGCTGTCCGAATTAACCTGGTGAGATGCAAGACAGAACTAGATGAGGACAAATTGTTCTTACACAGTGAAACAAGAGACATGTAATGTGGGGACAGCGATGTTCATTACATGCACATTATTCCTCTGCTCAGGGCAACAACTTCTTTCAAGTCTTTTAGTGACACGCTGACAGTATTAGTGGGGCCTTCATGTATTTTGTGGATGGAACTGTTGTGTTTACAGAATGTAGACACAGGGTAATAAGGCCATGTTCACACGGCTTAAAATGGGCTGTATTTCGGTCCGTAATTTCACGCCGAAGTGCGCCAATTACGGCTGGAATACGTCCCAGTCATTACGGTAATCCACAGTTCTCATAGAGAACTATGGATTACGTCTCCTCTCCCCACTCGGCGAATCCGCTGCGGAGGGAGATAAGTGTCATGTGAATTACCAGCGGCGTATACATGCCAGTAGTAATGATAGTCTATGGGCCGGCGAGGTGCCGGTACCCACTCCCGCCCCCGCTTCCACCCCCGTCCACACGCCGTAATTGCAGGGTGTAATTACGCCCCGCAAATAAGCTGTGTGAACATAGCTTGAATACTTCTTTGTTACAAAATTGCTTGGAATTTGTAAATAGATTTCAGACAGAAATGTCAGGAATCACTACATTTTTATCTAAGCTTTCTGCATCTATTGCGCCTGTGCACCATCAGTGTTACTGACTGGTTGAGAAGAGAAACAAGGAAACTGTCTTCTGTACAGTACGTGTTATTGCTCCCACAGTCCTTATGTGTGTGACCTGATTATTATTAAAGGGGACTTGTGCTGATCCCACACCTACCTGCTCAAGTTCTTTAATAGGTGTTTGTAGTGGTCATTATTTGTTATTTGTGTTTTGTCCTTATAGCCATCATTATTTGAGATCTCTACTGGCACTTTAGAGTCAATTAAAGGGGTTGTCACGCCAAAAACATTTCTTACATATCCACAGGATATGTGTTAAATGTATAATTCATTTGATCTGACTGCCGGAACCTCATCCTAATCATGAGACTTGGGGTCCCTATGGCCCGTCTCAGTGGAACAATGGTGGTGTCTAGTGTTGATCAAACTGTTCTGGCCATCTGTGTTGTCGGCCAACCAATCACCTTTCTGCACTTCCAATCAGTGCAGAGCACAGAGAAGTGTCAAAAACAGCATCGCTGAGGTATAGGGCTCTCATTGGCTGCTAAAATCACATGACCATGTTATATATATTTCACTGTATTGCCTTGTGAACACCATTTTCAGCTCACTCTCTGTACTGTACAGACTGCTCTCAGTTAGATAGCATTTTCCTCTCCATAGACATCAATAGTTAGGGAGTTTGGTATTGCTGGCTGCATCTTTCCCACACGCAGAAGCTGTTATTTGGCAATATTTGCAGACTCGCACAACGCCTAACTCTTATATACATGGATATATATTATACAGATTGCTTGGATTTGCTAAATCATACTGAGTGCCCAAAAGTTCAGTTTTTGCAGTTTTGGGGGTTCAGTAATTGTATAACACGCCGTCTCCAAATCTCCTATGTGTCAAAGGGGTTTTTGGGCTACCTCAGGATGCAGGGCCCAGTAGCAGCTGCTACCATTGCACCTCCCATAGCTATGCCCCTGCTTACAAGCTGTCCTCAACTTTTCAGTTAGCCATTGAAAGGAATGAAGTATTTTAGCCTCTCAGTTTTTTCTGTCACTCTTATAGCCAAATTTTCTTCACTGAGTTGTTCCATGTATCCAGTTTACTGTTATGGATGGTAATTACAGTTTCTCCTCAACTGTATAGGTATAAAAATTAACCAGAACATCTTCTCCCATTGACTTTAATGGGAGTTCAAGTTCTAGTTCGAATAGAACCTTGAACCGAACACATCATAGTCCGGTGCGCGGCAGCACTGCATTTTTGATAGGGCCCGGCCGGTGCTGTTGAGAGGGGCCCTCACTGATTCAAGTTGTCCCGCATCCCACTGCTGGCCAGTATAGCTAAGCCGCAGTCAGAGAGAGAGGAGGGCCCCGGCTCCAGTCACAGCGCAGGGGAAGTAAGTGTAACAGCAGCTATGTGAATGCAGCTGTGACCGGGAGCGTGGGCCCCTCTCAGCAGCGTCCCCCTCCTTTACCCAGCCCTGTAGCCCTTCTCCCCCCAGGGCCATGTGTGTGGTGGCCCCCTCGTCCCTCCAGGCTTTTATGTGGAGGGTTCCCTCCTCTCCCCACACACACAAGGCTGGGGGGACAAGGGGGCCTCCACACACATACACTTGAGGCTACCTACCTCCCTGGCTACCAGCTGCCTGGCTACCTACCTCCCTGGCTACCAGCTACCTGGCTACCTACCTCCCTGGCTACCAGCTGCCTGGCTACCTACCTCCCTAGCTACCAGCTTCCTGGCTACCTACCTCCCTCGCTACCAGCTCCCTGGCTACCTACCTCCCTGACTACCAGCTGCCTGGCTACCTACCTCCCTAGCTACCAGCTTCCTGGCTACCTACCTCCCTGGCTATCAGCTACCTGGCTACCTACCTCCCTAGCTCCCAGCTACCTGGCTACCTACCTCTCTAGCAACAAGCTGCCTGGCTACCAGCTACCTGGCTACCAACCTCCCTGACTACCAGCTGCCTGGCTATCTACCTCCCTAGCTACCAGCTTCCTGGCTACCTACCTCCCTGGCTACCAGCTACCTGGCTACCTACCTCCCTGACTACCAGCTGCCTGGCTACCTACCTTCCTAGCTACCAGCTGCCTGGCTACCAGCTACTTGGCTACCTACATCCCTGGCTACCAGCTACCTGGCTACCTACCTCCCTAGCTAGTAGCTTCTTGGCTACCAGCTACTTAACTACCTACCTCCATAGCTACCAGCTACCTGGCTACCTACTTCCCTACCTCCCTAGCTACCTGGTTACCTACCTCCCTGGCTACCAGATACCTGGCTACCTACCTCCCTGGCTACCTCCTTGGTCACCAGCTACCTGGCTACCTACCTCCCTAGCTACCAGCTACCTGGCTACCTATCTCCCTGGCTACCAGCTACCTGGCTATCTCCCTGGCTACCTACCTCCCTAGCTACCAGCTACCTACCTCCCGAGCTACCTGGCTACCTACCTCCCTAGCTACCAGCTACCTACCTCCCTAGTTACCAGCTACCTACCTCAATGGCTACCAGCTACCTGGCTACTTACCTCTCTAGATACCAGCTGCCTGGCTATCTACCTCCCTAGCTACCTTGCTACCTACCTCCCCGGCCACCAGCTACCTTGCTACCTACCTCCCTGGCCACCAGATACCTACCTCCCTAGCTACCTGGCTACCTACCTCCCTAGCTACCAGGCTACCTACCTCCCTAGCTACCAGCTACCTGGCTACCTACCTCCCTGGCTACCAGCTACCTGGCTACCTACCTCCCTAGCTACCAGCTACCTGGCTACTTACCTCCTTGGCTACCAGCTACCTGGCTACCTACCTCCCTGGCTACCAGTTACCTGGCTACCTACCTCTCTGGCTACCAGCTCCATGGCTACCTACCTCCCTAGCTACCAGCTACCTCGCTACTTACCTCCCTGGCCACCAGCTACCTGGTTACCTACCTCCCTGGCTACCAGTTACCTGGCTACCTACCTCTCTGGCTACCAGCTACATGGCTACATAGATCCCTATTCTACCAGCTAAATGGCTATGTACCTCCCTAGCTACCAGCTACATGGCTACCTAGCTACCTGGCTACCTACCTCCCTGGCTACCCGGCTACCTACTACCCACCTGGCTACCAGCTACCGGGCAACCTACCTCCCTGGCTACCCGGCTACATACTAAACTACTCGGTTACCTACCTACAGGGGGCCCACTACCCACGTATGGGCGGAGGCTATATACCTAATTACCAGGGCACAAAGGGGGTAATTTTTACCATTTGGGGCAATATGGATGGGGAATTTTTACAAAGGGGGGTTTACACAGGTAGGAAGATGCTAAAAAAAGTGAGGAGTCTCAGGTGTTAGTGTTGTGAATTCTGCAGGGATGAGTGGTGGCCGGGAGAAGTCATCATGGTGGCCTGGACCGGATGGAGAAGAAAAGGGAACTTGAATGACTCATCAGAAAAGATACCAACTGTAAGTCACTAAATGTAACTGCACTGTGTGTACTAGTATCTACCACTATATGGTCACTGTGTGCCAATAATATTGATGTTATTGTAATAAATTATATTCAGTGACGGTATGATGGTATTATTCAGCAATTGCATTTTTTTTACTGGGGGCGGCGCAATGGGGTTGCTGGGGCTGGGGTTTTTAGGGGGCCCAGACACTTCAGTTGTATGGGGCCCTGAAATTTCTGGTGGCGGCCCTGATCGACCTATCTTGGAAATGGGCCCCTGAAAGTGTAATCTCAGAAAGAACAGCTGGTTATACTGGTGCGTGACTCTCCTTTCTGTTCTATGGGAGTTATGAGTACAGCCTAACAGTGCTCACCTGAAATGCCCATAGAACAGAATAGAGTTGTGCGCAAGTTCTGAGCCAACACTTTCGAGGGTCTGTTCTCAAGATACTGTAGGTGCAGGTCCTAGAAGTGAAATTCACATCTATTAGACTTTGATGGCAAATCCTATCAATATGCCATCAAAGTGCATGGTGGGAACACCCCTTTAAGAGAATATATGCTGTTGTAAATGATATCTACTAGTGTAAGGCAGATGGTGGTATATAGCTGTAGCAGAGTTTAACATGACCGCTCTTATCTCAAAAGTCATTTAAAACTTGAGATAACATTCTCTGCAGTTATATCATGGGGTCTCATCTGTCAAGTTAAGGCTCTGTATAATGGTGTATACTGATGAAAGGCAGATGTCACCTGTACCCTAGAGGGTCATATCAGACTGTTCTTGCTTCTGAAGGGAGTAGTCTCTATAATAAAATTACATTAGGGAATTGCTAGTAATGCAATGTAACATCTGCTGAAATCCTGGTATTTTACGGCCTCCTTTATACTGTATGTATTTGTCATAAACTCTGGACTATGCAAGTGATGATATTGTCATTTAGATTATACTTTTATACCCTCTGTAGGGCATAGGACACAGGAAAGAGGCACAATGGAGACATCTGCTTTTGTCTTCCAGGAAGATTTACTTCATTTTATTACTTGGGCCTGTGCTTTGTAAACAACACTTGCCATATCTATGGAAAGGTAAAGAAAATAGCCAGCACAGTTTGTAAGGTAATATAAGGTAATGCTGTACAAAGGTGGAGTCCCCTGCTTTTCGGCAGCTGATATTTCTATGCTAGTACATCACTGCATAGTATCACCTCCATCACAAGTCCTACAAACAAGGAATTTTTACCTTCTCACAGGGCAGAGTCACAAAATCAATGCTGTTCTAGCAAGTGTTTAACTATGCTTCCAATAGAAAAAAAACCCTCAAAACAGCAATTCCAAAATAAGTCTAAACAACATGGCGCAGGTGCACAATGATGTGGCCACAAAAACAACAAAACACAAAAACAGACCAGCAGCACTCTGCAAACACTGACAAAAGTGCCCTGAAAGCATGGTGGCCTGAATAGGCACCAAGTGAGATAAGAATGCTTGTTTAGTGTAGTTCCCCATCAGAACTGAGGTCACCCTGCTGTTGGTAGAAGGGTCCTCACAGTTTTGATAAAAATGTGCGCAAAGAACCTCAGATTTTCATGTATCCTAAATGTAGCAGAAATACATTGTGTAATAATTGGTATATTTGGTGTTAAACAGTCTCTTGTCGAGTGTTTCTGAAATGTTTTTGTGTTTGCATAGTTTTTGTGGCCATGTAAGCATGCAAGTGCGCTATTTTGTTTAGAATTATTTTGGAAGTGCTGATCATGTTTTGCCTTTTTAGATTTTCTGCATGGGGTATGGCTGAATCCATTCTGGTTGTGCACTCCACCCATTCACACAGGCTGTTTTCACTTAGAACAGAGTGTAGCTGTGACCTTTATGCCCTAAAAGTATGGAGGCCTGAATATAGGCACCAAGGGTGACATGTATGAATATTGACGCTGACAGGCCAGTTCTAAATAGCTTTAAGGCAGTGTAGAATGCACCAGAATGTATGAACCTGTCCTTCTGCAGTTTATACATACAGTTGCATTGTAGTGTCAATATGATAAGTGTGGCTCAGACAGACCACCTTTATCCTGGTCTCTCTGTTCTAACTGTTCTATGCCTAGATTTGGCATCAAAGAATCATAAATATGTCTACTTCTTAGAATGTGGTGTGACATGCCCCTGGAACACCCCAAATCTTTGGCGCACTAAAAAGTGTCTTATCATGCCAAAGTTTGAAGTGTACCTGTTCATACATTCTTTTTGGATCAAAGTACACCAATTCATGCTTTGGTCCGACATGTGCATATCGAGAACAATCTCAAAAGACCTTGTGAAGATGCTGACGGAAGCTGGTAAGATTGTGTCATTATCCACAGTGAAACGAGTACTATATAAACATGGGCTGAAAGGCCACTCTGCCAGAAAGAAGACGTTACTCCAAAAGAAACATATAAAAGCCACATTAATGTTTGCAAATGCACACAGGAACAAAGATCTACATTTTTGGAGACATGTCCTGTGGTTTGACAAAACTAAAATTGAACTGTTTGGCCATAATGACCATCGTTACTTTTGGAGGAAAAAGGGAGAAGTTTGGAAGCTTATGAACACCATCCCAACTGTGAAAAAACCAGGGTGGCAGCATCATATTGTGGGGTTGTTTTGCTGCAGGAGGGACTGGTGCACTTAACAGAATAGATGGCATCATTAGAAAAGAAGATTTTGTGGCAAATCTGAAGCAACATCTCAAGACGTCAGCCAGGAAGTTAAAGCTTGGGTGGAAATGGGTTTCCAAAGGACAATGCTGAAGATATCCCAAAGGGTTACAAAGTGGTTAAGGATAACCCAATCAATTTTTGGAGGGCCTCACAAAGCCGATCTCAATCCCATTAAAAATTTTTTGGACAAAGCTGCAAGGCGTTTGGGAGAAGGGTTTGCCCTCAACATGGCTCAATTACTCAGTTCTTCACGAGGAAGGGCCAAAAGTCCTACCAATTATTGGGAAAATTGGGGAAAATATACAAAATGTTTGCCCCAAGTCATACATTTTTAAGGGAAATCTACCAAATACAAAGAAAGTAGGGAAAACTTTTGATTTGCAGAAAGAGTCAAAGCTTGAAAATTCTCTCTCTTCCATATTTGGCATTTTAAAAAATAAAAAATTTTGGGTTTTTAATTTACCCAAAAGGGGAAGGTTTTTTCTGATTTTGTCAGAAATGGTAAAACTGCATATGGTCTTTTTTTTTAAAATGTATCAAATTTGGTTTCAACTGTTATGCTTATTTAGCTGCTTATAGAACAAAAAAGGTGGAACTACAAACCTGGAACAGTTAGGTTAGGAAAAAGGTCTACACTCTAGTTTATCACCAACATTTGTTATTGTTTTACCAGTTAAAACCAAGTGCTGACATTATTTTCTTCTTAGCTGTTTAAGATTTCTGGTTGTAGATTTTTTAACTCTGCTTTCTGTATGTAATTATGGGGGAAGCCATCTTGCCTGACCTGCTTTTAACAGCATTCATTGATACACTTTACTGCAGGCTCATGGACACAAGAGCCTGTGAACAAGAGATGACTCATTGAATTCTATGGGAGAGTTTTCAAGGCAAGCTTTGGGGGATTGGGAAGAGTATTTATAGGGATGTATTATCTATACAAATTGGTGTTACCTTTTATAGTAACCCTGGCTGATGAGGAAACTGCTGAAAAGCTTTCTTTACAGAACAGGAAGTATCAGACTATTATTATTCCTAGTAGCCAAAGTGAAAACTGCAGGATTTCTGGAGTTTTCAAAACTGGTGGTGACCCATCATGTTTTCTTATGTGACCCTATGAATTCCAATTAGGTCAATCAACATACCCTTTTTTATATTATATTATACTCATTCTTCGTAATCATTTTAAATGAAAGGAATGTGTCACAGTTAAGTATTAATATGAATTATCTGATGCATCCATGTGATTATCTTCTGAGTAGACAGCTCTTCCAGCACAGAACTAGGGTGACATATTGCATGGCACACACAGGCAGGGTGTGGAGCAGTTCTATCCACCCTGGTATATGGCAGTGCACAGGGAGAAGCAGTACAAGCTGGACCCATCTTACATTCTGCAATGTGGACAATACAGCTGTTGTACGTAATCCTGCATTGCTCATATTGTTCTGCATTATGTACCGTGGTGGCAGTAATTTTCATCTTAATTACCTCATTACCACGCTGCTCAATGACTCTTCCTCATGACATTTCATTGCCAAATAGTTTCTGCTAGGCTGTGACTTGACAGCTCCATGACCTGTATTCTCTCTAGACAAGTTCAAGCTTTTCCTATTGTGTCATCATTTCATTTATTCTGTATAAACTGGAACATGTTTAGTTGCCTCTGAGCTTTTCATGTTACAATTATGGTAACAATCCTCAGGTTGGTGGTCCCCAAATTGTGGTTCCCCAGCTATTGCAAAGCTACAGTTGGGTGTTGTAGTTCTGAAACAGTTGGAGAGCCACATGTTCAAGACCACATAGTGTTTTTTGCAGGACTGTTCGTGGCATTTTTTCATATTTCTTTGGTTAAAAAAATTCTTCGGCGAGTTCGTAGCTGGAAGTCAGTAGGGAAATACAAGCGATGCATATTTTCTGTGGTGCTTTTTCTTGTGATGCAATTTTGGCACACATGGCTTTTTTAAGTTTTTTTTTCCAGTAGACCCTCATTGTTTTCTTTTCTCCTGCTTAGCAAAATGCATGGGTAAATGTGTGTTGCATATTTGTGGAAGTTTCTACAATATTTTAGAACAAATCATATTTAAACAGGAATTATTGATATACATGATATGTTATGGGACGCCACAGAAAATACGCAGGAACTAAAACTCATAATTTAAGAAAAATGCCAAAAAAGTGTTATATATAAAAGGTGACATTTTTTAGTGCATTTTTTTTTTAAAAAAATCATAAAATCCCCAACAACTATGTGAAGGAAGCCTTGAAGAGGACTGATTAATTGAAATCTTCCACAACTTGTTAATATTTGAATCACTATTTAAAATATGGCATTTCACAGATATATTTTATATCTGTATTAGTTACTTATTTCTTGCTGTAAAATACAGAGCTGATACAAAGAGTTGGACTTATTTTTTTTAGTCTCCATTGACTTCTGATTGGGGAATGTTGCTGCAGTATCTCACAAAAGTGAGTACACCTCTCACATTTGTCACGGGGGCTCCCGCAGCCGTGGGTCGGGCTGCGGGCACACCCGTGTCTGGTCTGTGTCCCCATTTTCTTGGGGGCAAGTGGCGCCATGGTCCGCAGGTCGGGCCGCGGCCGCACTCGCTCCCCCAAGAGCCTCCACTTACCTAGCCACGCTCCTGTCCCCGCGCGGCTCTCTGATGGCTGCAGTGCGCGCTCGTGCAGCAGTTCTTTGCGCCAGAAATTGGTTAATTGTGGGCCGCTTGTCCTATATATTGGTTTCGCCCCGGCACTTCCTTGCCGGATCTATTGTGCCCATTGCCTATAGAGAAAGCGTTGGAAGTGCCTTCTAGTGTCTTCGGTGTTCTGACCCTTTTGCTACGTTTATTGACCACGAACCTTTGCCGCCTGCCCTGACCTTTCCGCCTGTCCACGACTACGCCTTTGCCTGACGATTCTGTACCACGCTCACCCTTGGCTGCCACCACAAGCAAGTCACGTCAGTGGAAGCGACCTGGTAGACTCCCACCGCAGCAAGTCCATCCCTACTTATCCCTACTGTACTTCATATTTTCATGGGACAACATTGAAGATATGACACTTTGATACAATGTAAAGTATTCATTATATTACTTATATAACAGTGTAAATTGGGTGTGTCCTCATAATAACTCAACACACAGCCATCAATGTCTAAACTGCTGATAACTATATGTTGATTGACCGCACACAACATGTGATGCAAAAGAGTTACTTTTATTATAATTCAATTCCACAGGCTCCCAAAAAAATTTCTTAAGTTACAAAGTGACTCGAAAATTGACGTTTCGGTCCAATTAGACCTTTCTCAGAAAGTCACAATATGTAGATAGATAAGGAGGTGAAGAAAAGGCCGTAGCCCAGTGGAAAAGGAGCCTATCTATATAGGCTCCTTTTCCACTGGGCTACGGCCTTTTCTTCACCTCCTTATCTATCTAACATATTGTAGACTTTCTGAGAAAGGTCTAATTGGACCGAAACGTCAATTTTCGAGTCACTTTGTAAGCCTGTGGAATTGAATTATAATAAAAGTAACTCTTTTGCATCACATGTTGTGTGCGGTCAATCAACATATAGCTGTCTGTTGGTGGAATTATATTCACCTATTTGACCTGCACCAGATTGAGAATTAAACCTAGTGAGTGCCACCCTACTTATTAATTTTTAAACTGCTGATAACAAAATTGAGTACACAATTGGGCACAACAGTACAACAGCTTTATAAATTACAGTGTGTCCTGCCCATTCAGATTAATGTGAGTCAAATTACACTAGATAATTAACACTAGATATTAACATGGAATCTGATACAGAATTCTCGTCAAATTTCTTGTTAAAATCCACGATGTGAACATACCCTTAAGCAGGCCTGCAAAGCTTATGTAAATCTGCAATGCAGGGAAAAAGGACCTGTCCAAATGGATTCTGTGTTGGGAAGCTGAGACAGCCCCACTGAAAAGCCACTGCTGGAAACTAAAAATAGTAGGAATAGAAAGGAATTACATTGGATTTCTGCTGCTGAGAAAATTCAATGTGTGCACATACCCTAAAATTGGCTAAAAACATGAATGTTAATAACTTTCGTTTCTTTTTTGTAAAATATGCAGCACCGTCATGGTTCACACCCCGCCCATGTCTGGGACCACAGATGTGTCCATGTCTCCACTGCTGTACCCACTGTGGCTTTCTCTGCGGGAGTCGCAGCAGGCAGAACACTTGGAGCGACATGTATCAATGGGGCTGCGCCAGATATCTGGTGTCTTTTCAGCCACCTAACTATGGCTATACCTATCTGTCACCTCTGCCTGTACCCGGTGCCTTCCTTCCTGCACTTCGGCTGTCACCTAATCAATAATCCAATGTTTGTGAGGATAAAACAATGCAAAGAGTTGTACCATTTTTGTCACCTCATTTGTCCTTTTAAACCTTACTTGTCCATTCGGATGAGCTGTATGAGATCATTATGAGGGAAATGGGGAAACATTAGATATGATTATGTTTTGTGTATAAAAAACCATGGAATTATTATTGAACAAATAAAGTCCATCATATTTGAGGAACAATATTTGACCAAATGTTAGTTATTTTTTAACATTAAACTGCTGCCATATCAGCTGAAAGATTACTTCTTACCTAATATTATCTGAATTGTTGAGTCCCACATTCTCCTTTTTATGAGAGGGGTTACATATTGTATCTATAGCTTGCTTGTTCATTCATAATAAAATAATAACATTTCTAGTGAAAGAGAGCAAAACATGAAACGCTTTATCTTAGACTTGTTCCCAAATTAATCAATGTTTTCATTCAAAAGCAACGTTAGTGTGCAGACTACAAAGATGAAAGATATTATCCTGCCAACATGGTAGCTGGTATTACAATAAGATCAAGTGACTATGACAAAAATCAATTCAGTATGTTTCATTTGTAATTCAACATGTAAGATTCAGTATGTAACATTTAGGGCGCACCCCCACAGCACAGGACAAATACCGGTCAGTTTATCCGACCAGTATTTGTCCGATTTTTGTGCCGTGCACACGGCCACTGGGGGACTGCTTTTGAACATGCACAATGTTTTTCGGGCGAAAAACCCGTGCAGTGAGGACTGCTGCATGGGTTTTCCATAGCGGCCCGTGTAATAGTTTGCAGGCGGTTTTTCAGACAGTTTGCAAAACCACAAATCGTCTGAAAAACCAGCTGCAAACCGGTGCCGTGGGGACATGGCCTTAGCCTGTTTAAAGGGTGCTCCAGCTCTGTCTTTTAAAACAGATTATTGCTGCTTTACCGAAATAGAAAAAAAAAACATCCTCTCCTTTGTCCACAGAACAAGCTACTGACATCATCATTTGAAAATGAACACTCTTTCTATCTACTATCTATCTGTCTTGAATCTATCTGTCTTGAATCAATCTATCTATTTAATCTATTTATCTATCTATTTATCTATCTATCTATCTTGTATTTCTCTATCAGTCTTGAATCTCTCTTGTGGAAAAAAAATTAGAAGTATATTTTGTGAATAATACTGTGTTTATTTGTCTATCTATGGTATGTATGTATGTATCTATGTGTCCATATATTTATATGTATTGTATCTACCTATATATGAATTTAGTATCTCTCTTGTGGAAATGTATTAATTTTAAATGTGGAGAAAAATCTTGTTCTTGCATGGGAAGATCTCCATTCCTGGACTTATATGTATGAGCATTTAGGGCAACACGTATGAACTTAGGGCCATATGTATGAAAACTGTCTAGGTCTCAAACTCACTTTGTTACCCTCGGCAACCAATCAGGGCACCCCTTTCATTTCATCCAGTGCTCTGGAAAAATGAGAGGGGCACTCTGATTGGTTGCTATGGGCAACAAAGTAAGTTTTAGACGTAGACGGTTTTCATACATATGGTCCTTAGAGCAGACAGGCCTGTTCTAAATAGCTTTAAACCAGTGTAGAATGCTCCAGTATGTATGAACCTGCTTTTTTGCAGTTCATACATTTGGCGGTGTAATCATGGCGCAAAGTCTATCTAGTTAAAAAGTAGAAAAGACTCCACAGAATTCCTGACAGCTCGGGCCACACTTACTGGTGCTAATTATAAAACTATATTAAATAAAATAATTTCCCAAAACTATAAAATTAATATAAAATTATATATCATAAAATGACTAACAATTTAAATACTATAAAATTAGAAAACCAATACAGCATCCCCAAAAATTCCGATTATTATAGAAATTTATCAGCGTTTACAACCCCCAACATTACAGCATGTCAAAGAGTAAAACTATGGAAACTTGTTGGGTGCACCACATTTTCCCAGCAATACTTGTGGTGTGCTGGCTCTTGCCATATGTAGAATAAAGACTGAGAGCAGGAAAATTAAATTTCAACACTGATCACCATCTAATTAAAATAAAAAAAATCTGAACATTTTATTAGAATAATTAATTTTTCATTAGAAAATTGGCTAAAATAAATTTGGCAGTAGTCTCTATAAGAAAGAATTAAAAAGGTACAATTAAATTTTAAGTTCTTAACTAAGATTGACAGTAATGTTATTTATCTTTTCCCAACATTCTAACTAAAAATTTTAAATTTGAAAACGGGGAGACATTTTTGATGTAGTAAAAAGAGAAACTTTTTAACAGAAATGATTCCCGTTTGTGAGGACTTCTGCCTTCTCTATATTTTTTAATTTCATTGAGTTGCTTTTCTAATAAAAAATTTTTTAGGGGATGTTAATAATAACTTTTTTGTTCTAAATTTTTAAAGATTTTTTTTTTTTTTATAATTAAAATCTTACCAAATATTTTTTTACACTTTTATAAATTTAATTTAATTTTTTTTAAACAAAATGGGGTCAGGGGGCACCCTTTTATTCAAACATTTTGGCAAACCCGGTATGTGGGAATAAAGGAAAAGTGAAGTCCCTTTTCCACATGGAAAAAGTGGGCTAATAGAATCCCTTAAAACATTTTTTCCCAAACCCAAAAATTTTTGGCCCCCCCACCAGTTTTGTGTTTTTCCCACAAGGGGTTGCGGGGGGTGTTGTTTTTTTTTATGTCTCCAATCTGACATGCTAGTTTCCATCCGTTCAATAAAGCATAAAATGTGATTTATTATGTAAGGCAACCCTTTGGAAATTAGTAAAAGGCCCAAATTTTCCATTACTGCCAGACTGTTTAAAGTTTTTTTCGGCGATTCAGTTTCCTTTAAAACCCAGAAATTCAGCTATATTTTATCTACCTGCCCCCCTGTTTTGGGCCCCCTGGTGTTTTCTGCTCCTTTTTTCCCCAATTTCTGGGTTCTCATACTGACATGCAGGAGTCCATCAGTCCCTTGGTGCAAACACCACCTCCTTCTCTCCTATCTTGCCCATTAGGGTATGTTCACAGGGTGTTTGCAGCGCATATTGTATTTGCCGCAATATGCCGTGTGTTTTAGAAGTATGCACTGGTCAGGGGCGGCACCATTCACCGTCATTATCCACAGCTCGTAAGCACCGCATAGAAGTGACATGTCACTTCTATTTCCTGGCGTACAATACCCATGTATTGTACACCAGAGGAGACAGACTAATTCATAGCTCTCTATGAGAGCTATGAATTACCGTAATTGCGGGGCGCATTTTGGGTGTATTGAAGCACAAATACGCACCGAAATGCATCCCGCAATTACACCGTGTGAACATACCCTTATTGCCAACACTCTTGTTTTTTCTGGGTGACTCATGGAAACAGAAAGGCAAAAGGAGTGGGGCTACAGTACACCCCTTTCCCAAAATAGGCATTCCCAGGGTGATTGAGGGAGTTCTCAGGAAGATATTTAGCATGGGGCTAAATATCCTGGAATCGGGAGATTAAAGCTTGGCGAGTATGTTGTTCTCTCATGTTGGAGTTCTCAAGCAGGCAGCTCACATGGGCTTTGGCAATGGTGAGTCCTGAGTGTATGTAGTCGAGATATGTAATATCTAATATCCATAGCATTCCCCACAATACTATGAACAACAGTGCTTCCTATATTACTTCACAATTCTGTCCCCCTCTGCACCTCAAAAAAACCCTGACAGTGTCTTCATCTTCTGCCCCAAGAGACCCTCTGCTCCTCCAACAGAGCCCCAGAAACCCTTTACCCCTTTTTTTCCCGGGGGCGTAACAGAGAAGCCGGGGGCCCCATAGCAAACTTTTGGATGAGGCCCCCCCCCCCCCCCCGGGACCAGGGCCCAGGGTCCCCCAAGGACATGCTGTTGATAATGTAATAATACAAGGGGCAAATACCTCCCCCATCCCATATCACCTCATATTTCAAACCAAAACCAAAACCACAAAACCAAAACCAACATTACCAAAAACGCTATTAAAATAAGGATCTGATTAACCACCAGAACCGCCCAACAAATTACCACCAAAAAATAGTGACTGATTTTAAACCCACACAATTACTGATCAGTACACAAAGCCCAAATACTGTCTAATAATAATAAAAATATAAAATAATATGGGTGACCAAAAAGGGTGGTAAATACTAGGGGAACAAAAAGGCTTTTAAAGACTGTAATAACCACCATACAGGGGACCTTTTGGGGTAGACCCCAGTGAAACGGGCCCTCTGCAGCCCTGAATATTACCCCCATACAGTGACCATAAAAGGGGAAACCCCACCAATGTACACAGGCTCTGCAGACTGTATATTCCCCCTCCAACAGGACCATATAGTGGTAGACACAGTGTACACAGGCTCTGCAGACTGTAAAATAACCACCAACAGTGCCCAAATATATTTGGTAAAACAAAAAATTGAAACCAGCCTGTGCAGACATAAAAGTGTTTACAGTGCATTTAAAATTTTTTTTTACCCACGGGTGACGTTTCCTGACCAGTCCTTGATTTTCCCCTTTTTTCGCCCCGGTCCAGTCCCCCATCTTGAGGGACATTTTCCCCCGACCCCCGTGTCCCTGAAATTTTTTGACACAAATATCTTAAATCCGATTTTTCCCCAGCCCTGCCCCCCCGGGCCAAAAATAGGGTCCTTTTAAAAGCAGGCGGGGTTTAAAGATAGGATATATGGGGCCCCAAAATAGGCAAGGTTAGGTAGCCAATGGGAGGGGCCCATATAGGCAGGCATTTTTTTAGGTAGCTAAAAGGGACCAAAACAGGTAAAACGGGGTTTGGGTTTGGGCTATAGGGGCCATTGGGGGGTTGGGAGTTTTTAGGGAAACCAAAAGGGGCCCCTTTAAAAGTAGACGGGAAAGGTTTTTGTGGGGTATCCAGGCAGGCTTTTTGGGGGTATACGGGCAGGAAATATAGGGGTTTAAAAGGGCAGGCATATGGGGGCTGTACAGGCAGGCAGGCATATGGGGGCCCTGTTAGGCGGGGCAGGAAATAGGGGGGCTGTATAGGCCAGGCGGGCCCGGCAGATGGGGGCCCTTATAGGAAAGGGAAACAGGCAGAAGGGGGGCGGGTAAAAGGCGGGAAGGCATATGGGGGGGTTTGTAATAGGCGGGCAGGCAGGCATATAGGGGGCTGAAATGGGGCAAGGCAGGCAGGCATATAGGGTGCTGTATGGGCGGGAAAGGCATATAGGGGGCTGATAGCAGACACATAGGGGGCTATAGGCGGGCATATGGGGGTTTATAGGTAGGCATAAGGGGGGAATAGGCAGGCATAGGGGGGGGTATAGGCAGGCATATGGGGGGTAAAGGCAGGCATTTTGGGGGAGTAAAAGGAAGGCATTTTGGGGGCTATGGGCCAGGAAAATATGGGGGCTATGGGGAAAGGGTATGGGGGTAAAAAGTGGGCTTTAGGGGGGGGCTATAGGTAGGAAATATGGGGGGCTATAGGCAGCATAGGGGGGGCTATAGCAGGCAAAATGGGGGGCTATAGGCGGGGCATAGGGGGGGCTATGGGCAGGCATATGGGGGGGCAATAGGCAGGCTTTTGGGGGGGGGCAAAGGGCAGGCATATGGGGGATAGGAAGGGCCATATGGGGGCAAATAGGCAGCAAAATGGGGGCAAAAGGGGCAGGCATATGGGGGGCAATAGGCAGGCATTTGGGGGAATAGGCGGGCAATGGGGGGCTAAAAGGAAAGGCAAAATTGGGGCTATGGGCCCAGGCAATTGGGGGGTATATGCAGGCATATGGGGGGGTTTATAGGCGGGCATATTGGGCTATAGGCAGGCATAGGGGGGGCCCTATGGGAAAATGGCATATTTTGGGGGTTTGAAATACAGGCTTTTGGGGGGATATAGGCGGGGGGGTTTTTTTGGGGGGCTAAAAGGCAGGCAAAAGGGGGAAAAATAGGAAAGGCTTATGGGGGGGCAATAGGCAGGCAAAATTGGGGGGATGGGCAGAGGCAAAAGGGGGGGGGTTTAAAAAGGGCGGGCAATGGGGGGGTTTATAGGAAAAGGCATAGGGGGGGGTATAGGCGGGCAAAGGGGGGGGGGCAATAGGCGGCATATGGGGGGCTAAAAGGAAAGGCATATGGGGGCTATAGGCGGGGCTTTAGGGGGGGGCTAAAGGAAAGGCAATGGGGGCAATAGGCAGGCAAAAGGGGGGGCTATAGGCAGGCATAGGGGGGGGGAATAGGTAGGCAAAAATGGGGGGTATGGGTAAGCAAAAGGGGGGGCTAAAAGGCACATATGGGGGGGCTAAAGGCGGGCATAGGGGGGGTAAAAGGCAGGCATAGGGGGGGGTATGGCCCAGGCAAAATGGGGGGCCTATGGGGCACCCCAAGGGGGGCTATAGGCGGGCCATATGGGGGGCTATAAAAAGAAAATTGCCAGCAGCTCCGATGGAAAATGAAAAAATGGGCCTTTTTATTTTTAAAAAGGTAAGGGAGACATGACAACCAAGACATGGGGGGCTGCAGAGGGCTGACCCCTTTCGGGTTTTCACAAAACCCTTAGTCAAAAGCACAAAACCCATATGAAAACCATCTTATATATACCAGTAGTGATAAAACTCACCGTTTAAGGATGCCCCCATCGGCGCATCCCCCAGCCGGCATTTTCCATAAACAAATTCCGGAACGCCGAGACAACCCCGTGCCGGTACCCCCCGGTTTCCCCACGAAGCCACACCCCCCGAAGGGGCGGAGCCCGCAAATGGGTAAACCCGAACCAAACCCCTTTCTTTCCCCTTCTCCAGAGCAACCCGGGGTCCCGGGCACGTGTGCCCCTGGGCTTTCCCGGGAAAGTCGTGTTTGGCCCCATCCCGGGGTTTTGGAGACGCGCCGTCGGGTCATCCTTACACAGGTGATTTTTTATCACTACATGGAAAATATATGCATGTTGCTCATAGGCTTTTTTTGGCTACACAAAGGGTTATGTGAAACCTGAAACGCCCCAGCGTCTGCAGCCACCTTTGCCCTTGGCTTGCCCATGTTCCCATTTTATTTTTTTAAATTTAATTTTAAAGGAATTTTTGCTTTTTTCCATCGGAGCGGCTGGCAATTTTTTTCTCCTTTACTTTTGGAAACTGGTGTTTCCCCAAAGGGGTGCAGCCGTGCCCCTATCTTAACGGGAGTTTTGAGCTGGCAATATGTGCCTTTTTTGTTCAGTATTTGTTTCCCGGGTTGCCGTGAAACGAGCCCCTCTGTATCTTACAAAATAAATCATTTTTAATTTCCAATGCCATTTAAAGTTGTAATATAATGGAGACATCATTTTTTTATTCCATTACAAGTGAACTGCCCTTGTGAAAAAGGCCTCCCTATGCCTTAAATAGGGGCGACAAGGTGGCACAACCCTTTTTGACATTCAGGATTCAAATGACAGCCAAACACAGAAGGGGCGCATTCACCTGAGAGAGCTTAAAAAGGGTTTTGACACATGAAGCCGCATCTGGTGGGCCCCAACCACATTAAAAGCAATATACCATAAAAAAAATTTTTGGTCCCCGGTTCGTGGTTTTTTGGGGCTTAAAAAAGTACCAAACTTTTATCTACTCAGCCCGAATTAAAAGCAAAAGTGGAATGATGAAATTGTCCCTTTTTTTTTCGTGTAATCTGAGCAATTAATAATCCAAGAAGAACAAACAAAATTTTTGAATCATTTGTCTTTTCAGTATTCAAAATCTTGAAACAAAACAATCGAATTTTCCCGATATTTTCAGAATATTTTAAAAACTAAAAAGAGAAAGTAAACAAAAAATTTTGGCCACCCCTAGAAACATCCATCAGGGCCACAAAAAAAAACGGAAATTCAAGAGAGATACCCCAGTTTAAACGAGCCCCGGCACCATATATAAAATTTGGGGGCACTCTAGGGAAAAAAAAATTTCCTAAACACTCCAAAGTCTATCCTTAAAAAAAACCGGGGGCGGCGGGGAAAAGAAAAGAGAAAGGGGCAAAACGCGTGGTTTTTTAGCTCAGATTTTTCAGCGAATATCCCGGGATCTGATGATAAAAACAGATGAGAATACATCCAAAAAAACAAAAAATGTAGGACTCGGGGGCAAAAAGCCAGGGAAAAAAAACGATCTAACGTGGAGGAAAAAAACACGCCCAAAATAAAAAGCGCTTTTACCAAAATAAAAAGGGGAACCCCCAAAATAAAAAAATGGGGGTTTAACCCTGCTAGCCAACTTTTTAAAAGTGAGGAACAGGAAAATTTTTTTTAAATTGGGGTTCAATTTTTTCATAAATAAAACCCTTTGGGACTCTTTTTCTGTTTTAAAAAGTGTTAATCGCTTTATACGGGATTTAAAACTGTAAAAAAGACATTTTTTTGGGATTTTATTAACAATGAAACGTTTAGGGAAGTAAAAGGGTAAATATTTCTAATAAAAAATTTTAAAAACATGATTTTCAAGAACTTTTTGGGCCAGTATTAACCCAAAACAAGAGCAATTTGCCTAAAAACCCCCCCCCCATTTTTTTCCAATTTTTTTTCATTTTAAAAACCCCACGTTCAAATCCTGAATGCCAAACGGATAGCAGGGAATTTTTCCCAAAAATCTAATTGAACAAGATTTTAAACTTTTAAAAGCCATAATTTTAAAGGGGGGGAAACAAAATCTTTCAATAAAACCAACGACAAGCATTGGTGGAGCGTCGGGGGCTTTGCTAATGGGGTTTTTAAAAAAGGGCAGACAAGGGGGAACAGGGGTTTGGGGGTAAAAAAAAAGCGATTATTTTGCAACAGAAAAGCAATTTGTCAGATACAAATGACATAAAAAAATTGCAACTGATCCTACCACATCTTTAAAGTTCAAAATTTAAAACTGTTTTGGAAAGAAAAAGGGCGGGGTTTTTAAACATGTCTTGTCAGAAAAAGAGTCTGAGTTCATTCTGGATTCTGACCCACTTTTCCCCCCCCTTGTAGGGAAATTTCCCAAGGTGCATAAACAAGTTTTTCCCCCTCCCATGCCCCCCATAGTTTCAAGGGGGGAAATTCCCTATGTGAACGCATGTGCCAATGGCTGTACGCCAAAACCCCGCCTTTTCACACGAGACCTTGGGTTCCCTTTTTGGATTCAAATCTGTTTTTTTGGGTACTTTTTTTTTAACAAAAATTAGGGAAAACTGAATTTTTGTGGGTAAGTTCGATGTTAAAACAAATTTTAAAACCAGTTTTTACCTCTCCCCGTAGCACTTTTTTGGGTCTAGACTAACCCTCTAATAATTATAGTAAAAACCTTTTGGGAAATTTAAAAAGTATATCCCAAAATTTGGGCACCCGGGATTCCTCTTTCACATAATTTTTTCTTCTTTTTGATGGGGCCTTTTATTTAAAAAATCCAAATGGGTGTTCCCAAAGGGGGGGGAAATTTTTGGGCCCCCATTGGCCAATCTCGTTTTGGGGTTGGTGGGAGGGCCTAAAACATTTTTTTTTCGCTGACAATCCTTAAAGTTCTGAAATGGAGTGGTAGGCAGATACATAGAGGGCCTGCTATTTTTTTGGGCGGGGGGCTGTGTCTGCCATACCACCTTCGTCGACTATATTTAAAAACAAAACCTTTCAATTTTCATTTTTAAAGTATGGGGCATCAAAGAACAACAAATTTCCTTTTTTGGATTTGAAAACTGAGGGGTTCTCCTTATGTTTTTATCTCCACGAATACTTTCCCGGAAGAAGATAACGGGGAATAAAAATTTTTTACATTAAAATATAGCCCCTGCACACACCAAAAATTTTCCATTCCCTGTAGGAAAAGGGCCCTTAGGGGTAAGCGCAACTGCACAAGCGAATATGAATTTTTCATAAGGAATTTCCCAAACAGATTTTTTCCAGCGCTTAATTTGGGGAGAGGAAAACCGCATTTTGGGACTTTAAAACGTGCACTACCCAAAGTAAACACAAAAACCAAGACCAAATTTTAAATTTTTTCAACCCCCGTATAAAAAAAAAGGTTTTTCCAAAAAATAAATTCCCACTGTTTTTTGTTAGATTATAATGCCAAAATTTTAATCAGGTTAAAAACCCCTTTTTTTATAAACATCTTTCCCGTTTTTTAAAAAATAACCCCCACTCTTGCTATTATTCTTAAAATGGATTTCCGGGTAGACAGTAGAAAGTTGCAAAACCATTGGGAATTTTGGGTTTTTTCCAAATCCCTTTCAATTCAAAACCCACCCCAACCTATGTGGCTCCGTAATAGGGGGGTTCTTTAAATGGTTTGGGGGGCATCCCCGCAAAAACCCTGCAAAATATGAGTTTTTCCCCTGGGGTTAGTTTTTCCCGATGGAAAAAAATGTTAAACCCGATCAGACAATAAAATAATTGTTAAAAACCCGTGCCCTTTTAAAACATAAAATTCATTGTGATATATGCAATTTTAATTAGTTTTTGCACCACACTAAATTTCCCAAAGTGCGGATTCTGGAACATCCCAAAAAAGGGGGTAAAAAAACCTACCAGTCGCCATTGTCTGGTTCATTTCCCCCCATTTTATAGAGGCCCACAATTCTCAAACCAGAGTTTCAAAACTTATTCAATAAGAAAAAGTCACCTTGGGGGAAACGGGGAGGAAATTTTAAATTAATTTAAAATTAAAGAACGTGAGGCCCCCCTTTTGGGTAAACCATCTTAATACTATTGCTCCCATTGGGGTTTTAATTTTCGCACTTTAGCTTTTTTTCCCTTAAATTTTTTTCACTGGGCTTGCTATTTTATTCTATACCCATGTTTTGTGTTTTTTGGGTAATACTCTGTAAACCTTTTTTAGTCCTTGTTTTTTTTTTGCTTTTAATTTTTGATTTTTTTTTATATCATTTTTTTCCCCTTGTTTCCTGGGGCGGGATGACCATCTGTTTGGGGGTTTTTCCCGCTGTCGTTTTGTGGGCAAATTCCTGCTCTGGGACGGGGATGGGAAAGGGGTTTTTGGGCTCGGGTGCCCCGTTTTGCCCTCCCCCCCCCCTTCGGGGGGGGTTTGGGTTCGTGGGAAAACCGGGTACCCCGGGACGTTTTGGGGCTCGGGGGTTTTTCCCGGGAAATCCCTGGGTGGCGCAAAGCGCGGCTGGGGGGACGCCCCGATTTGGGTCATCCTTTAACAGTGAGTTTTAAACACTACATGGTATATATATGCATGTTGCTCATATTGGGTGTTTGGGGCTAAAGCAAGGGTTATGTGAAAACCTGAAACGCGTCAGCGTCTGCAGCCCCCCATGTCTTGGGCTTTCATGGGCTCCACTTACCTTTTTAAAAATAAAGGCGTTTTTTCATTTTCCCTCGGAGCTGCTGGGAATTTTTTTCTCCTTTACTGTTTGGGAAATTTGGGGCTTCCCAAAGTGCAGGCCGTGCAGCCCGTTCTTACAGGGGTGGGGAGCTGGCATATGTGCCTTTTTTTTTCTTCAAAATGGGGGCTTAATAGGCAGGCAGAGGGGGGGGTATAGGCAGGCATTTGGGGGGGTATAGGGAGGGAAAATGGGGTAGATAAAAAAAAGAAAAAACTTACCCCACCCGCTCCCCGCTCCCCCGAGAGCGGGGCTTCCCTCCGCTCCTGCCTTTTCCCCTGCAAACCTCTTGGCTCCCGCGTGGGCGCTCGGGGATGTGACGTCACCCCGCGCCGCCCCCCTGACCACAAGGGCCGGGAGGGGGGAAAAAACAGAGCGGGATCGGCCCCTTTCTCCCCCTCCCCTACTACCCAGCAGGCCCGCCCGAACGCCGGGGCCGGGGGGGCCCGGGGGTTCAGAGGGGGAAAGCGCTGGGCCCCCAACCCCCCCGCCCGCGCCCCCAGTGAACGTTTAAATTCCCCTGCCGTCGGGCCCCGGGGCGGGATTACCCCGGGTTTGCGGCCCCAGTACAAAACTGCCCCCCCCGGGCCCCCCCCAAACGCAGGGGCCCCTTAAACAACTTCTACCCCCCTACCCCCGGGATTTTCAAACCCCTGCTGTTTCCCCCCCGCCCCCCCCTGAAATTGGGACATTTTTTACCTTTTTCCCCCCTTTTTTTTGCCCAAATTTGAAAATGATTTTAAGGGAATTCCCTGCACCCCTTTGAATTTGAACCTTTTTACAAAAACCGGTTTTCCCCCCCCTCCCTTTTTTTTACAGGCCCCTCCTCACTAAATCGTGTTTTTATATCAATATTCTCATAACTTTTTTTTATTTTTCTGTTGATGAACTTGTGTTAGGGCTTTTTATTTGCAGCATAAGTTGACACTGTACTGTATTTGGTACTACTCTGGGGTACATAAGAATTTTTTATCACTTTTTATTCTGTTTTTTTGTGAATCTCGGTCAAAAATGCACTTCAGGTATGATGGATTTGTATTGTTTTGTTTGTGGCATTCACTATACGAATTAAAAGCATATAACTTTAAGTTGGGGATCATTACAGATGCAGCAATGCTAAATGTGTGCGTTTTAGTTTTAGTTTTTTGTAACAAAACAATGTGTTATTGAGGTTAAACAGGGGATTACTGATTGTTTTATTTTTTTATATGTTGAAACATTTTTTTACATTCTTTACTGTTTTTCCTTTTTTGTCTAAGTATTATAGTAGGAATATAAAAGAAAAATGCATAACACAGAGTTTTAAACAAGATGTTCCATGCTATTTTATGGGCAATGTAATAATTTACTAATAAAGTCAAGAGATCTCACAGGTCTCTAGTGATGTGTTTTAGCATTTTATCATCCTAGTCACTGTAAGTCCACATATCTATAGTTGAGAAATGACATGGGGTCACCTATGTCAAGCTGCTTTACCACTTTTCAGCTGCCAGCATGGTGCTAATCCCACTTTAAGCTACATAGCTACCATTTAAGTTAGGTTGCTATAGACACAGACTGGTTGCGAGAGATACACTTGCAGCCTTTAAACTGAGACTGTTAGGGAACATGCCCCAAGCAACCAGTCTATGAGAGTACTCAGGTCACAGTGACAGTGAGCTATGACTAAAGGAATGGCAGGGCACCTTGGCAGTACGCCCACCTTCTCTTCTCAATCGACTCTGTTAATGAGAGAGTGTTCTTTCTGTTTGTTTTGTTGTTTTCCAATATTAGTCATTTTGCACGTTTGTTGCCTCCTACTTCTAAAGAACTGGATAATGAATTGGTTCATACAACGGTTGTTATTATTTATCAGATCAAGTTGTGACCCCGGGCCTTTGTTTAGATTCCCAG
>JAODAL010007455.1:0-82500 GCA_025379985.1 Phyllomedusa bahiana
CGGAAATTCGCCCATCTTTAATTATATGCTAAATACTGAATCTTTCTGGTATTTTACCCTATATGTATTTGTTTTATTAAGTGAAATATACCAGTTTATCTTTGTTTTTCTATTTATAATAGTTGGAAAATGTATCAAATTTTATTAAAAGTTAACTCTAGTTAATTCTAGGGAATGTAATTGATTATTTTAGTTATAGAGATAATATATATTTCTTAGGTCTTCAGTCCTAAATTAATTTGTTCATAATTTCCAACAGAGGAATGATGTTTTTCTGAAATATTTTAGCCCACCTATTCCCTTATTGGTTGGTTTTTGTCCCTCCGATTTCTAATCACTGAAAATACACATTTGTTTACATAAATGGCGACTGGAATGTGGGATGATTGCTGTAACATTTCATTACTTAATCTTCTATGACCATTTAAAAAAAAAGTCTCCGAGATTCTTTAGTCATCCCGGCAATAAAAACCTGTTTTCTTAGTAAATAATAATTAAAACAATGGTTAGATAAGTTGTTTTTCTCGCCTTAATTAAATACTTCAATGACTGTTTGATTTACCAGGTGATATGCTGCAAATTAATTATTAGTGATGCAAAACAAAAATAATGTAAAGGTCACTGCTTATGTATTAAAAGTATGTTTATTAAGAAGTAACCAATTGTATTTTATTATGATTGAAGTAACAAATGGTATTTCAAATTGTAATCAAAATGTGAAGTAATGATGTTGGTGTTAGTGTTGACACACTTCTATACCAACTGTATAAAAAACTGTGTCTGTTAACCAAAATAAAATATTTTGCCTCTGCATCAACTTGATGTCAGGCATATTCATCCCTGAGATATGCCCATATGTCCATTATGATATTCATTTGGAAATTGGCATAATGAGGACTAAGATGCAGGTTTGTAGCAACAACATGTGCAATACAACCTTCTCTGTTTAATCACAGGAAATAAAAAGCTGGAACTGTACCATTCTAAGAGTTGTATATTTTAATGAACTGCTGACTTGTGTGTCCATCACAAGACCAGCAAACATTTTTATCCTGTAAGTAAATGATGACATATCTTACTGAATGTCAGCAAGCAGAGATCTTCTAAACCACAAATAATCACTACAAATTTTGATAACATATTTCACACCCTAGGGAGTGCGTGGTGTGGACAGTAAATGACAGATGCTGTTAAAGGTATTGGGCTTTATGTATGAAAACTGTCTAGCAGTAATACTGTCCCTATCACCAATAGCAACCAATCAGAATTCAGCTTTCATTTCACATAGTGCTCTGGAAAAATAAAAGCTGAGCACTGATTGGTTGCTATGGGCAACAAAGACAGTCTTACTGTTAGACAGTTTTCATACATAAGGCCCATAGACCTTTCTATATACATTTTTTGCTCATTTTAGATTTCATTATGAACCTGTCTCCAAAACATTGACTTTCTTGCTATAAGGATTACCTAAGAAAATAATACTTTCACAATGTTACTAAGATACATGTTTTATCAATGACCACTAACGATTAAAGAAAGTCAGCAAAGCCTGTGGAGACCTATAAAATATCTAGTATATTTGCTGAGCAGTAGGAGGGGAATGTCTTTTTTCACTAACAAAGACTAAAAGTGAAATACCAGAGTTCTCCAAGGGATAAAGTAATGAAGGCCAGCTCTCTACAGAGAAATACTTGTGGAGAACATATTCCAGTGCGGACTCATAGAAAAACTCCAGATATTTGAGGATAATGGATGGAATTACAGCTGTTTCTACTAAAGTAAAGAAGGAAATAGAGTATTTCCCACTAAGGATTTTGGAAATTGCAGATATATTGCTGTACTTTGCCTCTATGTTTAGTTTAATTATTAGATTCGATGGCTCATGAGCAGTCTTCCAAACTTTTAATAAAATAGTTAAGTTGTCTACACAAACTATATCATGCCCATCTAAATTGACCAGTCGGCCAATGTTGGTTACATGTGGTAGCTCAAAATAAGTCGGATTAATATGAAGCATTTAAACAAATGTTATTCAATCTCAAATCTTACTTTCATGCCCAAACAGAAAGCTTATATAGTTTATTCACAGATGGCAGACTTGCTACAAAAGTATCCCCAACTGAAAATTTGTGCCATACGTCTAAATTTGGTTGTCTTTGCAACATGTGCCTGGGTTTTTGTAACAAATTTATGACATTTAGGTATTGTTCACTCAACACACATTAAAAACTTCTTCAAATATAGGCCGCACAAAAAGCAGTAGTGTTCGGTGCAGTATGTTCTGACCACTTACCACCAATATTTGACGTGCTGGTATGCCATAATGCCGGTAAGTGAGTACGAAATGGCTGCATTCACGAATCTTCTTTATACATGGCAGGTAACAGCTAAATATTATAGCTGGGATGTGCCACTATCAGCTGGGATTGGAGACATCTCCGTTCCTGGTTGTTTAACTCTTTAGTTGTCATACGTTTCCGATGCCTGAACAGACCCCCCACAACAAGATCATGGCATACCAAGAGATTGACATGGCAGCCATATGTCAATAGGTGCCATGTTACTACTCCTATTACACACTGCCATCTTTGTACACCTTTCTACAATATCTCTGTATTGCAAAACAGTGTACAAGCTATCACGCCACCTATTGGCCACCTATGTGCCCTAAGGAGACAACAGTACAAATTAAAAAGAAATGTAAATAAAAAAATATAACATTTTCAAAACACCCCCTTTTGAAATTATACAAATAAATAAAAAAAGTTACACATAATTGGTATCATATCGTTTGCAAGAGTCAGATCTATTAAAATATAACATAATTTTTCCTGTACAGTGAAAACTGTAGGAGAAAAAAAATTCCTAATGCCTAAATTGCAATATTTGGTCATGTCACATGCCCAATAAGTTGGACTACTAAGTGATCGAAAAATCAAAAAGGGTACACTTAATACTGCAAACAACAAGCCCTCACTCAGGTTCAAACACAAAAAAAGTGGTGGGTCAAAGAAAATGGCGTAACAGTGCAAAGTAAAAAAAAAAAAATAGAAAATGGTTTTATTTGTTATAAATGGATGTTTTGGAACTCTTCAACCTCTTAACAATGAAGCCAGTATTGACCTCTATGAAGAAGCCTCATTCTTCAAATCTGACATGTGTCAATTTATGTGGGAATAACTTTTTAATACTTTTATTTTTCCATGTGATTTTTTTTTTTTTACAGCATTAGGGGGCTTAAAAATTCGGTAACAATTTTTCACATTTTTTAAAGGAACCAGTCCAGTTCTGATGTGGCTTTGAGGGGCCCTTTACACCCATAAGTGACACCAGTTAAGTATTAAAAAAAAGCATTTAGGTGTTTAATTGTTTAACAGGAATTAAAGCAAAGTGAAGGTTAAAATTAAAAAATGTACTTCTTTTCCAGATTTTCAATTTGAATCCATTATTCAGTGGAATGCAGTAGATGTTACCCGGGAAATGCTACTCGATATCGATTCCCCTGATCTTTCCCTTAGGTACCACAGTTGCAATTGACCGCAGCTTTTAAGGGCTTAGTCATTCGTGACTGGAGTAAGGTCTGGTCCCAGCTGTTAGTGTGTTAGTGCAATAAGTCAATTTTAATATACAGCTGACTTCATGCACTGATCCCAACATGCAGGAGAAGCTCGCATTCCATTGTAAGGGAACATAGCACTAGCCTATTCTGCGTGTAGAAACAGGAACCCATAATTTAAAAGGAGAAGAATGCTGGGGATCTCTGCAGTAGCAGTTGCGGGGAGAGGTATTTAAGTATAACTTTTATTACTTTTTTACCATCCTGCCTCACATCAGATTTTTTCTGTCAGGCAACCCCTTTAAAGTTTTTTCCTATTAGAAAAAGATTTTGACTGAGATTTGAAACTAAAAGGACACTAAAAATATATATATTAAAAAAAATCCCAGAATTTTTTATTCTTAATCTCTTCCTTCCTTGTGATCCTATTTTGCCTTATGTTAAAATTAAGAAATATGAATATATTTTTTCTATATGTTCAATGAGTTCAGCCCTGACCCTTCCCCCACTTGATCCTCACTATCCAAATTGCTGCAGCAGGAGCCTCTCCCTCTGCTCTGTCTGCAGTAGGACAAATAACTGTAGCCCCACCTCATTCACTGAACTCCACCCTTAGTAATTTCCCAACCAAAAACGAAACCAATGAGCAGAGGATTAGCCTGTTTGTGGTTTGCAGAATGTCTACAAGACTACTAGTTTCAGTGACAGACAGAAAATCATGTCAGTGTGAGCAAGTTTATATTCTGTTTAATTTTAACATTCAATTACAGATTAGAGTTCTTAAAAAAATACTCATCTTTTTAATCAAGATGTCTACTGGATACCAACAGTGTGGAATAGTTTTAACTGGAGAGTTTCTTGTACATAAAGCCCCCAGTGTCCTGCTATGTAGATCAGACCAGATTAGTTACTTTCTTTTATTTTCAGGTTTTATGCATGTCAGAGGAACATGCAACGTAATACCATGTTTTTTTTTTTTTCCAACTAGAAGTAGAAATGGAAATTTCTGAAATAGGCTGATGCTCTCTCCTGTTGGTGCACATATACATACTTTGTGTTCATGGTACTTTTCCATGCACTAATTCTCTTAAACATTGCACATGTTATGGATATTTCACTAAGGAAGGAAGTGGGTGATTCGAGTAGTTCTATTTCATTGAGTAAAACAGGTGAAGTCCATTGCTTGAAGTCATTCTTGCATGGCTGTGTGTCAATCACAATTAACCTATTAGCATTCCAGACATGCAAGGGGAACTCATTCTTGTTTTGATTGAAAGGAGTTTTAGTAGTGTCTTTTTCTGCTTAGAAAGTGCACATGGTCTTTTTTATATATTCATTTACTTTTAGGTGGTAATTATAATAATATGATAATGTTCATGTTCCATTATTTTATGGATTGTTATCTGTTTTGGATTTTTATAAGAAGCAAGTACATAAGGTAAAAAGAAGGTACCAACAGAATTGAAGTAGATAGGAAGGTAGTTGTAGTATTGTAGTATTGCAGATACCATTTTATCAGGTTTCAAACAAACCAAGCGTAACATCTGCATGGGGTTGCTGTTCCACCTTTTCTGGGTTTTCTCTGACTACTATTGGTTTTTGCCAAAACACACTGGTTAATTGGTTTTCTAGGAAACTGATCCTACTCTGCGTACCATTGAGATAAAGTAATTGGATTATGTAGAAAGGTGACAATCTCTGTAGACTATATATTACCACTATACAAAAATAATAATAAATATGTAAAAGCCACCCTGTAATAACTGGTAAGGTCTGAAATTCTTCACTGAAGATTATAAATCTCTGATTTCAGTAGATTACTGCCTCCAATACAAATACATTGTGTTTAGTCCATAGTTTAGCAATCAGTGATTAATTGTACATAATCTGTGTTGTATTCAAGCAGTACAAGGGTGTTTCTAACATGCCTCACATCATTAGACAAGTGAATAGAAACCACATGTGTGGCAGGAGTAAGTATCTCAAGATCACGAACATGAGTCATTTGTCAGTTTATCATGTCATAGATAATGATGTTCATGTAACATTCTCCTATCTACCAAAAAAAATTACTGTGCATTCAATTGTCTTCACCAAACACGGGATGTAATATGACTAAAACAAGGTAAGGAAAATACTACTTTGCATCACTCATCATTATCCTTTTTTGTTATACAACTTGCATACATAGCACCCATGTCTTAGGTTGACCATATACAGGCAGTCCCCGACTTACAATGTTTCGAGTTACATCTGTACCCTAGTTACAAACAGAGACTTATAGGGCATGCTGGCACTTGCAATTCCATGTTACACAGGAGATAGTAGCTGTGGAACGACAAGTTCCAGCATGCCACAGCAGCACAAATGTAAAAACCCTTCCCTGCACTCAGAAACTAAAAAAAAAAATCTTTTGTGCTGGAGTTACATTTAATAAATATTCCTGTTCCGAATTACATACAAATTTAACTTAGGAACAAACTAACAGTCCCTATCCCAGTCATAGCCCGGGGACTGCCTGTACTTGAGATTTTAGATTGTTGAAAAGATGATTAAGACCATTTTTTACAGACGGCACCTTTTTGTAACACAAAAACATGACAGACACCATATAGATATCTATGGAATAGACTTCAGATGCAATTGTTGGAAGATTTGGCAAGTTATTTTTGGAAAACAACAGATTTGCCCAATTGAATATGTACAATTACTGTCTGGGACAGGTCTACGTCTTCCTTGCCTCATCAGTAGAAGTTACTGATTTACTGTATTTTTCGGACTATAAGATGCACTGGACCATAGGACGTATCTAGGTTTTAGAGGGGAAACATAGGGAAAGAAATGTAAGCAAAAAGTGTGGGCTGAAGTGTAGTTTTTATTGGTACCATTTTAGGTTACATGCAACTTTTGTTCACTTTTTATTCCAATTTTTTGGGGATATCAAATGACCAAAAAAAAATACAATTTTGGTGTCTGGAATTTTTTTTTTCTACAGTGTACAGAGTACGGGATAAATGATATTATTTTTTAATAGACTGGACTTTTATGGACATGGCAATACCAATTATGTGTGACTATTTTATTCTTTTATTTGTTAAACGGCAAAAGGGAGTGATTTAAACTTTTAGGGTGACATGTCCAAATATTGGCGGCGCCGCAGCAGTTTTTAGGCACATTTAATCAGTGTAAAGTGTGCCTGAATGTACATTCCTTTAAAAAATCTGGCATCTGGTATTTACCTTGCATAGTAAACGTAATGTGCCTAAAAAGGCGCATTGTGTGACGGAGGCATATAACATATCATTGCTACTATATTTAGTGCACCTTTTTAGGCACATTACAATGTGTCGTGCCTGGCGTATAATGCCCCTAGTTTTGGTGTATTACAGTTCATTTATTTCAAGAATATGGCGTCAAAAGTTTTTTGCCTCAAAATACACCAAAACTATGGCACATTCGTATTGGGACATGTCGCCCTTACTATTTATTTTTTTAAACTTTTTGTTTTTACTTTAATATTTAGTCCCCTTAGGGCACTTGACCACTAGGGGACACACTTCCTTGTCCTATAAACGGCAGTACTATTGTATTGCTGTACATACAGTATGATTTTCATTCATTAGGCTGGGTGTAACAGGTGTACATACATGACAGCTGCGGAAGTCTGCATGAGACTTCAGCTGCCATGGTAACAGATTGCCCCCCTGCAATTACATGTAACCCTTTAAACCGTGCTGCCGACTTTCCGCAGCATTTCTCCTCTCTAGCCTCCTACCGCCTTGAGATAGTATATTCGGACCATGAGAAGCACCCTTGTTTTCCTGCCAAATTTGGGGGGGGGAAAAAAGTGCATCTTATAGTCCGAAAAATATGGTACTTGATGCTGCACCTTTTTTGTGGCTAAGCTTCAGCACTTTATAAGGCTGGAGATAGACAGTGACTTCAGTCACATGACAATAGGATTGCAATGTTCTCTTGTGACATACAATTGAAGTCAGAAGTTTACATACACTATATAAAAAGACACATATGTATGTTTTTCTCACTATCTGACATGAAATCAAAATGAACCTTACCCGTTTTAGGTCAATTAGGTTTACCAAAAATATTTAGATTTGCCAAATGCTAGAATAATGAGGGAGAGAATTTTTTAAAAACATTTTTATTACTTTCTGTAAAGTCAAAGTTTACATATACTAGCATTACTGTGCCTTATACCCCTTCCTGATGGACGGTCATAACAATATGGCTTTAACTTTTTTTCCTCCTCGCCTTCTGAAAACCATAACTTTTTTATTTTTCCACGTACGTAGACATATGATGGCTTTTATTTTGTGGGACAAGATGTACTTTCTTATGGTGTTATTCATATTACCATAAAATATACAGGGAAACCGCAAAAAAAATATTTAAGTGGGGCAAAATATGGAAAAAAATGTATTACACCGAGTTTGTGGGAGTTTTGTTTTTATGCTGTTCAATCTTTGGTAAAAGTAATGTGTTATCTGTATTCTACAGGTTGATACGCATACCAAACCAGCAATACCAAACATGTACAGTTTCCATTATGTTTTGGTGCCGTAAAAAAAAATCCAAATATTTTCTATTTTTGAAATTTGCGCCACGGCGCCATTTTCTGCGACCAATAACTTTTTTGTACTAACACCTATGAACGTGAGTGAGGGGCATTTTTGAGGGCTGAAGTGTACTTTTTATTGCTAGCAGTTTTGAATGCATGCATCGTTTTTGGTCAAATTTATTCTAATTTTTATGGGACATGAAATGACCAAAAACCGCAATATTGGCGTTTGGAATTTTTTTTCTTTTACGGTGTTCAGCGTACGGGATAAATTATGTTATATTTTAATAGATTGGACTTTTTCGGATGCACCGATACCAAATATGTGTAAACTTTTTATTATTTTTTTTTATTTGTAAAATGGCGAAAGGGGGGGATTTTAACCTTTTATACTTTTTTTTTACACTTTAAAACTTTTTTTCCCCTTCGTCCTCAGGCAGCACACAATGGGTTAATATCCTCCTCACCCCAGTTAGGACAGAAGAAAAAGAAACGAGTATCAGGTTCAAATAATTCAATAATGCATTAATTAGTTCCACCTCACCCATATAAGCTCTCCTCAGACAGTGAACAGGCCTGCTTTTTCTTCTGTCCCAGCTGGACTTGGTGAGTATGTTGTTTTAAGCAGAAACTAAACAGTTATTATTCGGTTGTGTTGCAACTGCAAAAATTTTTCTGAGGTTTCCAGAATACAATCATGGGAGATTTATTCTGTCTCAAACCGATACAAAGATTCCAGAATTGTATAACATGCTTTGTTTTAACTGCACAGGTGCTCTTAGTGGAGGGGTCTCCATTTAGAAAATCTCGTTATATACATTTTATATAGTCCCAAATCCGTTGCAATCAGTGCTCTGCTCTGATATCCCAGCTATTAGCTAAGAGAAGAGCAGGTTCATAGAGGGTCTTCTTCTGGGGGACCTATTCTGGCTGCTTTATACCGACATCCGTTTAATGATTAATAAAGTGTAATGCTTAAATTCTCCTAAGAAGCAGGAACGCTTCATTCTTACTATCAGACTTTCCCACAGCCTAATACCAGAGCTCCTAGCAATGCAGAACCCTTTTAAATTTGTTTAAAGGATTGTGGCATAACTATATCTATTGCCTCTAAGTGGCCCATAGGTTTATCGGCCCGTTCAGGCCCAAGTACTCTTGCCTTTTGTAGGAAATGGCAATTTTTTCCGCTATCTACCTTTATTGTGTAGTTCCCGGATATTGACAGTGTAACTGGGAGGCTCATGTCAGTGAAAGCATGTGTGAGAAAAACAAAAAAACAAAAACACCCTCATAGGTTGTTTTACTTCTGAGAATACGGCCACAGCTTCCATCATTAAATTAGTGTTTATCTAGTCGGGAGAGATCCAGAGGAAAATCCGCAGTTTTTTTTTTCAAGTCTCAACACTCCACACAAATTGATCTCTGGTTCTCTGGAAGCAATATCTGGCAATATATCATATGGCTTAAAATAATAATAATAATAGAAAAAAAAGTATACTAGCAAAAGGCGTTTACTTCAGGTGCAGACTTGTTACTAAAGGACCAAATGAATGAAAATGCTGAGTATTGCATGAGGCAAAGCTATTTTCCTTCTGCAGTAGCCTGTTGGGCTTCATTTACTATATTTTCCTCATTTTCAGGGCTCGGAATCTGAGTAAACCTGACTTCCAGTATGGCATAATAGTGGAATATTATTAAACTGGAGCCTGCCTCAGTTATTGAGGTGTATTTCCTGTAGAAAACATAAAGCCATATGAGAGCTATTGCACTGTCTGCTTCATCCAGAAGACTTGGGCAAAGGATGGTCACAGCTTAAGCTTCTTAAAACCCCTTCTATAACCCCCCCACCCATTTCTCCCTACCAAGTTTTAGGCCTTACAGATAGTTCCATGACTGAAGAGGAAGAGAAATAGATAATAGAGAAAAGCATAAAATAAATATATAAAAATAAAAAGTCTTTAATTCCAAAAGGGAAGGTCACTCTGGTCCAGAAGAAATCTCCCAATATATGGATTCTAAACTGTATCAATTGAGAAGCAACCAATTCTTAAACTAATTTTTTCTATAATGTGCCTCAGATGTCCCTTCAGTCTACAAGGCTCAGACAACAAACCAGGTGTCTTCAGGACTGGTTCAGCCTCATGTATTCAATTGCTGTTGAAGGGGAGTTTAGTATCAGGTAATTCCTCATGTACTAAGGCCTGGTCCCCACTGGTCTAATGTAGTTCTCCAATTAAACAGAAAGTTCCCAAGTGGAGATAGAAATTTAACAAATATTCCCAACCATTCATAAATGGCTTTCCTTACTCTTAGGTTGTACTCACATACTTCACTAGAATTGTTGTGATTCTAGCATAAATCAGTTTGGGAGACAATTTCCCCTACTCAAAAGCTGTGTCATCACATTAAGCGCTTCTCAGCTTCTTCAGCACCACAGATTTTCAAATCCATCCCTTTCCACAGAGGTTTTTGCTAATTGTCAAGAGCAAAGGAAGAAGGAGAGAGAGAGAGGGAAAATAAAAACTGGTTGAATTCTAGGTATAATCTGTTGTAACCAAATAGTCTTGGGGCTGTCTGCTTTCATTCTGTTAGGGGCTCTAACCAGTTTTCTACTCAGGTCCTTCAGCAGGACATTCTCAGGGTACTAACAAGGTTATTCTGTTTTAGATAGATGCAATTATTTTCCCTCGTAAGGAAAGATATTAGCGGGTGGCCAGGTCGGTCCTACCTGAATTGAAGAAATCTCTCCAATGTTTAAACATAGATTTGTCCTGTCAAGATTGAGAAACCCTTGCTAATTCCACATTGAATTTAGATTAGGTGGTCTCCTCCTAAGACTCGTCCCTCTCCTCAATGGTCAACAAGCTGTTTGCTTAGTTCTTATTTAACATTTTTATTACTAACTATAGGGTTATTGTTCCCAATAGACCATCGGGCCACTTTATGCAACTCGAACAGAAAGGTATGAGACCTCAGCTTATGGTGTAAGGCTGCTACAAGGTTAGAAAGCTCAACTAGTACATACGGGGCGTCTTGTACTGGTAACATTTCCTGAATCTGAAATGAATGTAGTCCCGAATCAAGAGTAAAACTTCAGTTTTTAAGTTTAGGTTTAGGGCGTTGCCCTATCTTCTAGCATCTCCTCTCTAACTCTAGAGGTGGGTGGAGTATAGAAGTGTGGTCCCTGGCTAAATAAGATGAGTCTTGGGATTGTCTTTCATTAGCGGAAGAGGTTACAATCATGGGTCTTATGTCTGGTCCCTCTATTTTTTAAATCTCAGGAGTATATAAAAATAAATTCAGGGCCACGGTAGTCTTTCCAATTTTATCTAGAAAGAGACTAATCTCCTCTCATGTCAGTGTTATTGCAGAAAATATTCTACAAACTGCTCATATGAAAAGATCTTCTAATCTATGTCCCTCTACGTTCAGATCAGGAGAATTTTTTAGCTGCCATGTGTCAGGCAAAGCTGTCTGGGAAGGGCTATCTTAGGCATTGCTTAATAACCTTCTGCACATTGGTGGAGCTTCAGCTCTAGAGTTTACCACATCATCAGCTCGATTTCTATAGAATCCCATCTCTCTCCCTTCCAGTGGCTCACCTCCTGTAACAAGTGAACTTCTAGGATATTACTACAACATGAGAGGTTATATTCTCCATTTACCCTCCTGTAACAAGGTGGTGTGAAGGACGCCAGCACAAATGCTCATGAAGTGAACTTCTAGGATATTACTATAATATGAGAGGATATATTCTCCATTTACCCTCCTGTCAAGTGGTTCTTTAAAGACCCCATGGAAAAGAAAATTACAAGCTTTATCTTCCCAAGAATGGTATCCGAATATCTGTCTAGTTTTCAGTTCACGTAATAATAAATGTTAGCAACAATAAAGACAAAGGTAAGAGTGTACGTCTCGCTGGTCTGGGACCTAAGTCCCACAAACGGGCAGGGTGTCGGTAGTGGCTCTTTCAGTTTGGGTGGGTTTTTTCACCCAGAAGTGAGGGGGGACCGTTTAGTTGATGGTGCTGTCTGGTATGTTTTTACTATTTAGGATGTGCTGTAGTCCCTCAATGTGGCATCTGAGTACAGTATTAACTGGGGAATCTTATCAGTTTTTTCTTCTAGATTCTTCCTTTGGATCGAACTGCTCATTCTTTGTTAATCTCAGGAAACGGTAAACTTATAATCAATATTACGAGAATCTGGAAGTCTGTTTCTTCACTTACAAGGGCCTCTTACAGAAAACAGCATAGCCTCTGACACTGGTCCTATAGCAATACTTCTGTGTAATGATCAAGAAGAATGGTCATTTGCTAGAGAAAAATGAGCCAACACCTTGTGTTAAATATCGTCCTTATTGCCAAATAAAATTAAACCTTTACTAGATTAAATTTGCCAAGTAGCTGCATAGTATTCTCTACGATCTTTGGCATAAATCTATTACTTTAGAGAATGCACATTTTGCATACTGTCCCCCACCCCTGCGTTTTGTACTGCTTTTGGAAATCCCATTGTGTGCTGCCTGAGGACGAAGGGGAAAACTAAGATTTACTTACCAAAATCTTTATTTCACTGAGTCCGAAGGCAGGACAGGGATCCCACCCCTATAAAAAAATGTCTGTACTGCTTTAAAAGAAACAGGTCTGTTCACTGTCTGAGGAGAGCTTACATGGGTGAGTTGGACCTAATTAATGCTTGAATTATTTGAACCTGATACTTGTTTATTTTTCTTCTGTCCTAGCTGGGATGGGGAGGACATTAACACATTGTGTGCTGCCTTCGGATTCATGGAAATAAAGATTTCGGTAAGTAAATCTTAGTTTTTTGGGTTTTTTTTACTTTAATTTTCAGTCCCCCTAGGGTGCTTCAACACTAAAGGGGCGCGATCGTTTCTACAGCCTAATGCATTGTATATACAATCCATTAGGGTGTACAAAGATGGCGGTTTCCCCACTTCCTGCCTGAGGCCAGAAATGGGGAAATCGAAAACATGGCAGCAATGGAAGCCTTCACAAGGCTTCCAGCTGCCATGTTAAGTGATCGAGAGCCCGCGATTTCGCCGCAGGTGTCCTGATTGAAGAGACGAACGGTGCGTGGCACTGTTTTTCATTGATTTAGATGCTGCGGCTATCTTTGCTACGGCATCTAAAGGGTTAAACAGCATGGGGGGTGGCAGAAACCCCCCCCCCCCGTGCTGAACCCGCCGGGTGTTCGCTGCAATTAGCCGCTAACACCCAGCGGCTGTGTACTTACCGGCACTATGAAGTACTCATATGTCATATGTTGGTAAGCGCTTAAATAATTTAGTACAGCCCATATGAGGACTTAATGTCTTTGGAAGCTTCTGATAGGTTTATTGCCAACATCTGAGTTAATCAGAGACATAGCTGTGGATGTATTTTAATGCACACCAGAAACACACTGCTTTTGTGTGTAACATCATGGGAAAGTCTAAAGAAATCAGCCAATATATCAGGAAGGGAATTCTGGACTTGCACAAGTCTGGATCACCCTTGGGTGCAATTTCCAGATACCTGAAGATGCCTCGTTAATCTGTACAAACAATTATACACAAGTACAAACAAGATGGGAATGTCCAACCATAATACCGCTCAGGAAGGAGATGGGTTCTGTGTCTCTGAGATGAACATTCTTTGCCCGACATGTGCATATCAACCCAAGAACAAAAACAAAAGACCTTGTGAAGATGCTGGCGGAAACTGGTAAGATTGTGTCATTATCCAGTGAAACGAGTACTGTAAATATGGCTGAAAGACCACTCTGCCAGGAAGGAGCCATTACTCCAAAAGAAATATATAAAATCTAGATTCATGTTTGCTTTTGACACTGAGTCACACCAACCAACCATCACGTACCACTTGCGGAAATTACTGAAGTATTTCTCAGCCAAAACTTTTTCCTTGATGTACAGTCAAGAGCTGAGTTTCTGCAAGTGATGCATGGTCTGACTCAGAATATATGAGCCTTAGGGACTGAAAAAATGATCCAAAGAATTCCACTCTAGTAGGGCGCAGTTAAGGGTCCATTTCTGGAGATCACTTTGTAAAAGGGACACCACTACCCCACCATTTGTGCATTAGAAGCAAGTGGTTTAACCTAGGAAATACAGCTAGCACAACTGCCGGAAAGTGACAAACTTTTTGCAGCCCCCTGAAAACGGTCCAGGAGAATCATTTTCGACTTCCTGACGACAGCTGGCTGCGAGATGGGGACTACCAAAAGGGATGCAGGTTGGTCAAGCCCTCCCTCCGATTATTAAGTTCCTGAATACCTTCCATGCTAATCCCGATGGCAGGGAAAACATTTTTTAGGACTAGGGATAATGTGAGGACACTCTGGAATTAGGTTAGACAGACAAGGAAGAATACAGTGAATCCTAGCGCTAGCCTCCCCCAAACTAACCCTGTCTATTTGCCGGGCCCACACTAAATAGTCTGCAACAACTAGACGGCAGTCCCTACACTAGTAAGGTGGAACACTAAACAAGACAGACAGACAAACACAATAAAGAATGGTCAGCACCAATCAGCTAAGGGGGCAGTATCCAGGCACTCCATTTAAACCTCTGTGAATCTGACTGCGGTGCTTGTGATAGTTTCTTCTTACTTTCCCAGCGTTTGTTACTTCTGCTATTTTGTGTATCTGACCTCTGCTTGTGCTCCTGACATCGACTAGTTTCCTGATTTTGTACTTCACTCCCGACAGTGTTTCTGACCTCTGGTGTGTTTACCGGTTTTTCTATTTGTATTCCAATTTGTGGCCTGACGTTGCTGTTCCGTTACTGACCTAGACTGACTGTTGTTTCTTACCATCTGACTGCCCCAGCACTTTAGTAGCATAGGGACCGATGCCCAGTTGGGGTCTGTCATTTAGGGCAGCACATCAAGTAGGCAGGGACAAGGGGATGGGTTCCAGTTATGGCTCACTGTACCGCCCTTGACACTTTTACTGCCTGTTTTCACCTCATTGAAAGTTTGTTTATTACCATTTAATGTCTGATATTATTTTTACATGTGTCCTATGTATTTTAAGGACTGCAGAACATGTTGGTGCTATACAGATTAAGATGCAGAAAATTTGCTTACCTGAAATTTTTTTTCCTTAGTCTGAGGCAGCGCCAATGAATTTTGCATTCCATCCCAAATAATAACAGTACCTACTAAAAAGCTGCAAGTAAACAAATAGTTAATAGTAAGCCACACCTCCTCACTATAAAGAGCATACTGACCTACACCTGAGTGTGAAATAACAATGCAAAATCTCACTGCAAGAAGAATATATTGGGTGCTCTATTGCTGCCTCAGACTCCAGGAAAAGAAAAATATCAGGTAAGCTAATTTTTTCTTCTTAATCATCCTCGGCAGCACCAATGGAACTTGAAAAGTTTAGGAAATGCGATGGGAATCTTATAAGGCTTCACTGAAGGCTAAGTGATCAGAGGAAGGAATGTCCAATTTGTAGTGCTTCACACAAAAGTACAGGCCCAGGAAGAGGTGTTGCAAATGAACTGAAGCGGGACCAATCTCCACCCAGATGGTTCCAGTAGACCGAGTGGAGTGAGCATGTATTCCTTCAAACACTGGAAACCCTTCTAAGGAGTAGCATAAGAGATTACACATTTCAGCCACAAAGCTAAAGAGGCTTTACTAGCTGCTTGACCCTTTCTGGCACCAACATGCTGTAAAAACAGTCTCTCAGATAATCTAAAGGACTTACAGTATCTCACAAAGGTGAATACACCCCTCACATTTTTGGAAGTATTATGGGACAACACTAAGGATATGACACTTTGATACAATGTAAAGTAGTCAGTATACAGCTTGTATAACAGAGTAAACTTGGTGTGATCTCAAAATAACTCAAGACACGGCCATCAATGTATAACCGCTGGCAACAAAAGTGAGTACACCCCTAAGTGAAAATGGACATATTGTGCCCAATTTGCCATTTTCTCCCCTTGGTGTCATGTGACTCATTAGTGTTACAAGGTCCCAGGTATGAAGGGGGAGCAGAGGTGTTAAATTTGGTGTTATCCAGAGATTGTCTTTTCAAAATAGACGTATGAGTGCTGCCAGCATTGCTGCACCTGTCAGTGCTCAGACCATACACTGCACACTATATCAAATTTGTCTGCCTGGCTGTCAGCCCAGAATGAAGCCTCTTCTAAAGATGATTCTTTACATGTGTATATGTATATATGTGTGTCTTGGTGTCTGTGATGTGTGTGTAATATCTACATAAGTGACCAGTATTCAGTGCAGGGTGAAGAGGGTGAAGTTTCCACAATAAAAACATGAAGTAAAATCTATTGTGTAAACAAAGAATCACAGTCCACTAATATCAGAGTGTGAGTGGTGTGTGCGGGATGTGCGTGGCGTGTGACCGGCATGTGCGTGATGTGCGTGGCGTGTGACCGGCATGTGCGTGCCGTGTGACCGGCATGTGCGGGATGTGCGCGGTGTATGACCGGCGTGTGCGGGATGTGTCTGGCGTATGACCGGCGTGTGCGGGATGTGTCTGTCTTATGACTGGCGTGTGCAAGATGTGACTGGCGTGTGCGGGATGTGACTGGCGTGTGCGGGATGTGACTGGCGTGTGAGTGGCATGTGTGGGATGTTTCTGGCGTACGAGTGGCATGTGTGGGATGTGTCTGGCGTACGAGTGGCGTGTACGGGATGTGTCTGGCTTATGACTGGCGTGTGCGAGATGTGTCTGGCGTATGACTGCCGTGTGTGCGGGATGTGTCTGGCGTATGACTGCCGTGTGTGGGATGTGTCTGGTGTGTGAGTGGCATGTGTGGGATGTTTCTGGCGTACGAGTGGCGTGTGCGGGATGTGTCTGGCGTACGAGTGGCGTGTACGGGATGTGTCTGGCGTATGACTGGCGTGTGCGGGATGTGTCTGGCGTATGACTGGCGTGTGCGGGATGTGTCTGGCGTATGACTGGAGTGTACGGGATGTGTCGGGTGTTTGAGGGGCATGGGCGGGATGTGTCTGGCGGGGGAGTGGCGTGTTTGGGATGTTTCTGGCGTACGAGTGGCATGTGCGGAATGTGTCTGGCGTACGAGTGGCGTGTACGGGATGTGTCTGGTTTGTGACCGGCGTGTGCGGGATGTGTCTGGTGTATGACCGTATGTGCGGGATGTGTCTGGCGTATGACTGGCGTGTGCGGGATGTGTCTGGCGTATGACTGGCGTGTGCGGGATGTGTCTGGCGTATGACTGGCGTGTGCGGGATGTGTCTGGCGTATGACTGGCGTGTGCGGGATGTGTCTGGTGTGTGAGTGGCATGGGTGGGATATGTCTGGCGTGGGAGTGGCGTGCTCGGGATGTTTCTGGCGTACGAGTGGCATGTGCGGGATGTGTCTGGCGTACGAGTGGCATGGGTGGGATGTGTCTGGTGGGTGACCGGCGGGTGCGGGTGGTGTCTGGCGTGTGCGGGATGTACACTATTTTTTCTGTTATTCTTGACAGAACATGTGTTATTTTTATTTTTATTATGGACCAGGGTGGGGGGGGGGGAACCATTGAAAAGTTTGCTATGGGGCCCTGCCATTTCTAGTTACGCCCCTGATTAGAGGGTTTTTTGAACTTCCTCTAAGAACACCATGGATCACCATCAAGGTCTGTGATCAATACCAACGATCTATAATACCATGTCGTAGTAATGGCCATTATACTCTTTTCGCTGAAGAGGCTCTGCCTCATTAAGATGGTCTGCGGCCAATAGAGAAGACCTAAGCAAACCGGATTCTGTAACAGCAACCATACCAGTCTGTTTATAAATGCTGGGCCCCATTAAAAGGGTTTATTATCTGTAGGAAATCTTCCTCCAACTTAGACCTAAGCCCGACTACCTGGAAGTTTTCCAGCTCCTGCTACACATTAGAGGAGTTTCTGATGAAGTCTTAAGAACATGGTCACAGTCAAAGTCAGAAGGCCTATATAAGGATCTGTAAAATCTTTTTGATTGGTGATGGACAGAGAATTGGTGAAAGGAATCTTCCACTCAGGAAAAGATTAGATTATCTACATGATGATGCAGAGAAAGGGCTTCAAATATTTAGCCTGGAAGTTCAGGTCAGTTGCCATGTCCGGAATCTTAACCCCTTTCTGACATTAGACGTACTGGTATGCCCTAGTGGGAAGTGACTTCCCGCAAATGGATGTACTGGTACATCCTGGACATTGTGCAGGCTCTCAAGCAGGGTCCACACGATTACGACATGGAACAAGCTTTATATTACAGCTGGCCTGATGCTGCATCACCCGCAGACTGAGTGAGCTCCAGCTTCAGGTGCTTAACCCTTTAGCTGCCGCACTCTATTACGATCGCCACAGCTAAGGCAAAGACAGAACGAGGGAGCTTCCCCCATTTTCATGGCCCAATGCTAAAAAAAAAAACTATGGAACACCTTTGCACTCAAAATGCACAATGCAACCCTACATGAGATCCATGAAGGGTGTTGAATACAAAGTGAGGTGACCTCTGGAAGGTTTCACCTGTTCTGGTACTTTGGGGCCTTTGCAAATGCGACATGGCCCCACCAAAATCTACGATCTAAAAGCCAAATAGCGCTCCCTCCCTTGTACGCCCTGACATGCGCCCAAACAGCAGTTTACACCCATATATGAACCTGGAAATAATTGTGTAATAAATTTTGGGGTGCTTATTTTCCGGGATTTCTTGTAAAAATCAAACAGAATTTTTTTCATTTTCACCGCCTACTGATTTGTGAAACACCTGTGGGGTAGATATACTCACCACACCCCTGGATATAGTTCTTAAGGGGTACAGTTTACAATATGGGGTCTTTTCAGGGGTGTTCATTAAGTTTTAGAACCTTAGGGTGTCTGCAAACCTGTAAAGGCATCGAAAGAAAATCATAATCAAAATGAGACCCTAGAGTGCACTAGGGCAACATATGGGAAATCTCTAAAAACGGTAGAATCTGGGGAATCGATGTTAAGTTGCAATTCCCTAGTCACATCTACCATGTTTCAGTGAATAATGGATAAAAATTGAAAATTTTAAAAAAAGTGAAATTTTTACATTCCACTTCCACTTTGTTTTAATTTCTGTGAAATACCTAATGGGTTAAAAAACTTCCTAAACAATGTTTTAAATACTTTAAGGTGTGTAGTTTAACAAACAGGCCCGTCAAAACCACAACAGAACTGTACTGGTCCCTAAAAAAATCTCTGTTGTAAATTTTCTTGAAAATGTGAAAAACTACTACTAAATTTCTTAGCCCCCTAATGTAAAAAAAAAAAAAAAAAAAATACATTTAAAAATTATGCCAACCTACAGTAGACATATGGTAGATGCTAGTTATAAACTATTTTAATGGAATAACTATCTGTCTTACACACAGAAATTTTTGAAGTTTGAAGATTGCTAATTTTTCATGATATTTTGATATTTTTCACAAATAAACCAGGATGGTATGAACCAAAATTTCTTACTACCTTAAAGCACAATGTGTCATGAGAAAAACTCTGCATCAAATGGATAGGTAAATGTGTCAAAAAGTTATTTCCTAAAAGTGTCACATGTCAGATTTAAAAAATGTGACTCTGTCAGGAAGACCAAAACTGGCTGCGGCAGTAATCGGTTAAAATAGCCCTTATTCCAAGAACCTTTGGTCATGAGATGCATTAGGAGCTCTGTCCTCTGTCTCCAAGCCAAGTCCCCATGGATATCTGTCAGCTTTACTCAATGGTCTAGGACTAGGTGATCCTTTCATTTTGCCTTCAGAAAGGACAATATGATAATTTCTGCTAAAGAGGCTGTAGAACCCCACATTTTGTTTTCTGCAAGATTAGAGAAGATACCTTGCTCCGTTAGGCCTAAGCACCCTTCCTTGGATGTTTTAATTTTGGTACTTCCCTGTTATATAGCTTACCAAGAGATCAAGTGAGTTGAGTTTGCACTCCCCTTACATTTCCCACAAAATTTTAATCCATCTGGACATCATTAGGGAGGTAATAAAGGCAGGAAGTCTAGTCCTATTCTGAAGGAAGAATATATGGTTAAATATCTTTAACTCCTCAACGATTGATTGAGAGTTAGGAAAATATTCAGACTGGCATTTATCTCCCAGGAGAGGGATCATCGAGTTCTGGTAAAAGTCAATTCAACCTGCGTAGTTGCAACCTAACCAAAATTCCGTAGTTCCTTGAATTGAATTTGCAGTGTGGTTTATGGAGCCCACACTTAGGTTTTGTCAAGCTATTATAGTTTGAACCTTTGGATGTTGGAAGGGGCGGCTCTTGGTGATCCATTCAAACTCCATCAAGCATGAGGACTCTCCTTAGGGTGTTCTGCTTCCTAAATCCCCAGTGGTTGTACTGCTGGTGGGACGCAAGGAAAGTGTTGATTTCTAAATGAAAATCTGTTCTCCCTTAGTTCCAACAGCAACACACAAATCCTGCTTCCTTATTTGGTAGTATTTCAACTATTTATAGGAGTAGCACATAGTTAATTAGATTAATAAGTTAATTGATAGACATTTTTTATTTAATTAAAACTTTCATCTGTCCTACCAGTTCGCAGGGGCAGAAATACCTAAGTGGTTGTGCTACTGTTGGGACTAAGGGAAAACAGCTTTTTGTTTAGAAATCAAAACTTCTTATCTCCTGCTTGTTTACAAAAGGTTTCCTAGGTAATCAACCACCTCACTGTGCTCCAGTAGCCCTAGTGCTGAAGTCACTCCCTGCTGTGTCTTATCGGCAGCACAGGAGCTTATTTATCTTTCTTACTGATGAGCTTCACCCTTCTATAACTCTGTATCCTTGTGTCCTGCAGTTAAAACCCTTCCATCACCACCGTCCTTCTAACAGGCTCAGTTAAGAATAACAGAGCTAAAATGTCAGTCACCACTGTAGAATCCTCCACAGCCTAAACATGAAGTAGTAGCTAAAAGCTGTCTGTGGTGAGCAGGCTCTGTGAAAAGGTCAGATGGTTAAACCCTTTCAAGCCTGCATTGCCCTAAATAGGCAAATATAGTTCTACAACCTGAAATTTACTGACCTACAAGTTGATGAATTTTCATGTTTTTGCTTCATTTCTAGTTTAACTTGTCCGACCATTTTCTCATAAAAGGTAGACATTGATGGCATCTTTGTAGGAGGTGCAGTAAAAGTCTGATAGGTGTAGCTCCCACCTTTGGGGCTCTTAAATGTAAAGGCAGTGTGTTTCCCTGATCTACAATATGCCAGGTAAGGAACCTGTCACATCCAGGTGAAGATCCAAAGGAGAAGTAGCTGTGTCTATACAAGCCTAGGGGAGTTACAGAAACCTTTGACTGCTGACAGGGGACCCCAGTTCTTCCAAGAGCTATCCCAGAGTCTTTGCTATGTTTGTGTTTTTCATTATATGCTGTTTTGACTCAATGAGTAAAACAGAAGTAAACCGTTTACTATTCTACACACTTAGGGTAAGTTCACACGGTCCATTTTGGGGCGCATTACGCCACGTATTGAGAGCGTACTGCGCTCTAATACGAGTAAAATGCGCCCCAATCATTACGGTAATCCACAGTTCTCATAGAGAAATATGGATTACGCCTCCTCTCCACCGCTCGTATAACACGATCGTATTGTGCGCGGGGGGACATAATTGCCAGCAATGCTTGTCTATGGGGCCGGCGGGCTTCCCCCCCCCCCCCCCCCATCAGCGCGACTCCCGAAGACCTGGCGTAATTGCGGGGCGCACAGTACACCCTACAATTAAGCCATGTGAACATACCCTGAAAATAATATCTAAATATTTGTTTACAATAGACAGCCCCTATTTACTTACTCCATTAGGCAGTAAATTGAACAGACTGAACTGTAATATCAATTCTTGATCCACCTCTATTGGCTAAGGACCAAGCCCAGACCCTTCTGAGAGCCCCTGGTATTATAAAAATGTGCAATGTTTCCTTTTCTACAATTGCAAACACAAAATAAACTCTGCAAACACTAAGGCTATGTTCACACGGCTTATTTGCAGGGCGTAATTACGCCCCGCAATTACGCAGTGTGGACGGGGGCGGGGGAATGAGCGGGGGGAGGGGGGGGCGGCAAGACTTTCAGTACCAGCGACGCGTATACGCCGCTGGTAATTCACATGTCACTTATCTCCCCCCTCGGCGTATTCGCCGAGCAGGGAGAGGAGACGTAATCCACAGTTCTCTATGAGAACGTGGGATTACCGTAATGACTAGGACGTATTCCAGCCGTAATTTGCGCACTCCGGCGCATAATTATGGACTGAAATACGTCCAATTTTAAGCCGTGTGAACATAGCCTAAGAGACAAACATATAAATATGCTTATTATGGATTATTTCAAGGTGCATTTCTGCTATATGTAATAAACACAAAAATCTGAGGATCATAGCCCACATTTTTTATCAAAATTGTGAGGGCCTCCACACCATAGTGGTTTTCAGTTTAGATGAGGACCTATTCTAAATTTCACCTCTCTTATTGCCTTTCCAGGTGTCTGTACTTTTCAGGACATGAGGGTCCCAGCTAAACTGTTTTAAATAAAAACAGCCTAAATAGTTGAATGGAGTGCAAGACTAAAATGAAGGCAGCAACTCCCCCATGCATACAATCTAAAAAGCTTCCAAATGGTCAGCACCACCTAAAATTGTAGTATAAATGGTACAGGTGCACAATGAAATTGCTGCAATACAAATACAAACCAAACCAAAAAAATTCAGCAGCATTTTTCAAACTCTGAATATATGAATTATTTTTACAATGGCTGCAGGAATATTGGACATATACTCAGTTCTCCTAGGAATAGTGCCTATTAATCAAAGTTTCCATGATAATTATTTCTCAGAAATAAGCTTATCTATAAAAGGGTCTGGACAAACTGGACAACACCTTTAATAAAAGTAGCATTCCAGATACTTAAAAGTACGGCAGAATACATGTGTGCATCTAGTATTGTTAATAGAAAGGATGAGGTGAAATATCAAAGAAAACAATATATTGTAAGCCATTTTAAAAGACTTGTGCAACCATAAATGTGTTTGCAGCTTTGAAATGTATACTGTAGCTAGATATACCTATTTCAAAGAAAATATGGTGAGGATTTCTAATCCTGAAAAGAATCTATGGATTACTGGAGAGGATAAAGCAGACACTAACACAATCCTCTGACTGTAACACAAGGAGAAAACAGTCGGATATTTCTGCACATGAAATGAGGTGGTTAGACCAGAGCATCTATATGCTGGATTTATTGATTTTGTGTGATTGCATATTGCCTTACAATCATAGTATTGCAGCGGTGTTTTTATGTCTTCTTGTCTTATATGGAACATCAGATATAGAGATGTTCTAGAACTATAGATTACAGAAATCATAGTTCCCCTAGCAAAACTTAAACTGGGACCTACTCTTTACTAAGAGCTTGGTCAGACGTCTACATCTCTGAGAGTACTAAACCACTTGGGGGTGTGATTATGTGTAGACTATTCTGCAATAACATTGCATTGCATAACAGTATATGATAATTACACTATGCCTCAGGCAGGGTGTAGAAAAAAGTAGTAATTTGGCAGGCATAACAACATATCAGCAGGAGATTGCAGGCGTAGGGTGGTGGTGGGCTGATCAGGTAACAGAAAGATTTTTTACCCACTTAGATACCGCAGTTGTGTTTACCACAGCATCTAAGGGCTCAAAAGGCCAGGATCTGAGTTTGCTCTGATCCTGGCAGGTCCCAGTAGTAACTAACAACCTTACTGATATCATGATGTAACTTCACACTAAAACACACTATAGTTTTAGCCAAGTTTTTAAGGGGAAAAAAATGTATCTTCTAGTCCGAAAAATATTGAAATTTCATGATATTTTGGTAAATTGTGTTGCACCTTTTAAATGATATTCTAGCAGCATGCTGCCACTACAAAAGGGAGCTAATTACATAAAGATATATACAGATAATATTGAACTCAAAGAAATCTGTATGCAGTGGGTTTCCTTTAGAAGCGACTACAAGTAGCTGCTATGACAGCGTCCTGGCAAACAGTTCAGTGCCAGACAGCTTCTCACTCCAAGCCCCAAAGCAGTTACATACCATGTCTCTATAATCAGTTATCAGGTGCTAGCTAATTAGTGTTTTAATTGACTAATTAGAAAATCCGTCTGTCCTACTAATACATAAGGCAGAAATTCACTTTTACAGGACATAACCAGCAAGACACATGGCTTAGCAGCCGGGCAGGGTCCTTTTGCAGCTGTGGGCTGATAAACTGAAAGGGGATGCAGAAAACAAGCCTAACACAGATTGCTTTAGACTGGGCTAGCTAGGGCTAGGCTTGATTTCTACATTGTTTCCCCAGCTCATGAATGCAACGTAAGGTAAGTATCTATCGGCTGAATCCCAGTGAGATGCAGTGTGCAGCCACAGGGCCATAATAATGTTAGTGCTGGGATACATAGGAGTATTTATCAGTGGGCCAGGCTGACATCTCATGGCCACTCTAGAAGGCTGCCTAAACCTCTTGTATTGTAGTCTGCCACTGCTATTATCATGGAGTTAGAAAACACACACCGATTATTCTGCATGAAGGCTCATCATCATCATCATCATATGGACCATGCAGAACACATATCTTCATAGGAAAATTGTTACGAAAGTGTTTGGTGTTTTGGCTTCCTCTCAGTGTCATCTGTATTTTCTATCTGTTGACTGTGTCTGTGCTTGCTGGTTGCAAGCTCAGAGGAGCCAATCTATACAGAAGAATTTCAACAAAGAACTGACAAGTACATGAAGGCCCTTGAAACCAATTATAATTTGTCACCTTGCTCTCCCCTTTTGTGCACCCTCATGGCAAACACTACTTTTATAGCTATGTCCATAGTACGTGTTTTATGTTCAATTACATGACCATTGCTATGGATCATGACTAGCTTCAATATTACAGTTTATCAATAGCTAATGTAAGCAAGCTCCTCCTGGCTTGTAAGGGTATGTTCACATAGCGTGTTGAGAGCGTGTGAACATACGCTTTTAGATACGTGTTTGGATCCATCTGTTGGACCCTAAACGGACCCAAACAGGTATCTAACAAATAGCAATGTGATTTACATTGCTGTTAATATGAAACACGCGTTGGTGTTCACACGAGTGATCGCCGATGCGTGTCTCATTGCATCTTTAGGATGCGTCTCTTGGATCCAACGCAGGAGAAGCCCTGTTTTAAACTTCAGGGTGCAATCCTGCTGCATCCAACTCGCATCCAAACACTCAGCTGCGTGTTGGATTCGTGTTGGATCCGAACACCACAGCGTTTTGGGATGCGATTTTCAGATCTAACACGGATCCAAAATCGTATCCCAAAACACTGTGTGAACGGCCCCTAACACACACAGCAGGGAGTGATATCACCATCTGGGCCAGGGCTGCCAGTTTAGAGAGGTGGTCTGTAACCTAAGGAAGTTTGTGTACAAAAGCAGGAGATAACTGCTCTAGCTCTGAAAAGAAACAAAATCAGAACAGAAAAGTATTTGGTAAGAGCCTTTATTTACCTTTGTCTTACATGTTGAAAGCTAATCAATGAAATGGGAATAACCCTTCAAGTTTTTAAGAATCTAATACAAAGTTCAAGCCCCTCCTACCCCTTTGGGCCTGTTTTTGGGCCCCTGTTTAATGGTTAAACAAATTGCAAAAAAAAAAAAAAAAAATTCACTACTGAGGTTAGAGAGGGGGGAATTTAAAAAAAAATTCGGTTCGCCAAATTTTCCCGCCCCAAAAATTAGTTTCGGCCCAAATTTATTCAGGAGGGAATCGCGTTAAAAAACGGGCTTTTTTCCCAAGCGGAAAAAGACCCTGTAGGGTGCTGTGGAACTTTTGTGCCATGTTTAAAAATATGCATGGGGAGTTTGGGTTTGGACTTCTTTCAATGCGGTTTTTTTTAGTAGGGACACGCACATGATTTGCCCCCCGTTTCTTAGATCGTTCCCCTTAAAAAATTTCCCTGGGCACTTAGGGGGGCCAAAAACTGACAAAAAAAAATAAAAAGGAATGCGGGCCGATAAAGTATGGCAAAACCCCAGCGGGAAAAAAAACCAAGCTGAGGGCTACACCCTACTATAGCGTAAAAGAACACAATAGTGGTTTCCCGGGAGCCCCCACAGATCGCAGCACAGTAAGGGGCGTTTTTTTGAGGAGTAAACCCTGCGGGGTCACAGCATCTGGGGGTCATCTACCCCCATGTTTTGGACCAACACTGGGGTTTTTTATTTTTTTCTCCCAGATAAACACCCTGCCCAACCCCAGCCAAGGGGGCGGTGGGTTTGTCATAAAAACCCCTAGTTGGCATGGGGGGGGAAAAGCAGGTGGGGGGCTCTCATCTGTCCGAAACCCCCTTTTGCCCCGGGTTCGCTTCCCACACCCGGGAAAAATACTATGGTTGGGGGCCTCTGCCCCAATATACAGGGAGGACCAAATATTTGGGACGTGGGAAAGAAAAAATTTGGGGAAGACACCCGTTTTTCTTGCAGAAAGCGGGCAAATATTGATGAGGAGAGTTGCAATGGGGGTTTTAAATTTTGCAAAAGGGTCAGGCTTTGTTTAGCGACCCCTTTAAAGGGGAATAGGGGCGGTGAAAGGAAAAACATAATCAATGTAGCATCGCACATGGGAGCGGGGAAAAGGGGCGGGCCCGGGGGACAATTTTATTTTTTTTGCCCTGTTAAAAAAGGCATACATTTCCCCCCAAAAAGGGAAAAATTAAATTCCACTCCATGCCCCCTTTTGTCCCCCCTTTTCTCCCTGGGTTTAAAGTGGCCCCCTTGGGCCCCGGTCCCCAACCTTGGGATTTCCCATTGCCGGGCCCCGGGAAAGGCATTCCGTTTTCTTACTTTTAATTTTTTTGGGGAGGGGGGAGGAAAAAGGAGGAGGTTTTGGACGACGGGACAATCGGGATTTTGGGGACAGTAGGGGAATTTAAAATTTTGGGGCAGAGATGAAAAAGTTGGGGCCCATCAGCAAAATAGGGGGTTTTAAAACCCCATGTGTGTATCAGCTGACCCAGACATCAGTGTAAAAAAAGGTTAATCATTTTTCCTGGGGGGAAGAGGGGCCCGTTGCGTGTCGGGCGTGGGGGGCAGCCTGTAAGTCGGTGTGTGGGCCGGGAAATTCGGGCAGGGGGGGAGAGTGCGGGTTGGGACCCAAAAACGGCCTTTGATTTGGACCACCATTTTGGGCGGGGCCCCGGGAAAAAAACGGCAAAAAAAGGGGCTCACCGGGTCGCGGGGGTTTTAAAGTCAGTCAGTGCGGAGCTTTGGGGGCAAAAATCATTTACTGGGCCCGGTGTGACATTTTTTTGACGATACATAAAAAAACTTTGAGTTTTCTCGGTTACAAAATTTTGATAAAAAGTTTTTTAAAGGGGCCCATGACTTTCAACGTGATCTCAAATAGGGAAAGCCCTCCCACTATTTTTTTACCTCTCAAAAGAGCCACACCCAAGGCCTCTCATGGGTCCCCCGACCCCCCTTTACCCAAGAAAAAAAAAAAAAAAAAAAAAACCCAACCTGCAAGCTGCCACCTTTATCCCGTTTTGTAAAAAGGGGGGCGGGTTGCAAAAAATAAAAATTTGGGGGCCCCCCCTTTTTCCTCCCCTTTGGGTTTAAAAAAATCAATTTTAACCAAATATAATGTATGGTTTGAAAAAAAAAAACTTTTTGAAAAAACATAGCAAACCGGGGTCCCAAATGGCAGGGCGGGGCCCGGGGCCAAAATTTTAAAATTTATTTTATAAAATTAGGGCACACAACGGGCCAGAAAGCACACTACTGAAAAAAGGGAAATTTACATTACGTGGAAATCCCTAAAAAAGGGCTTTTAGTATCTATCCTACTGAAAAAAATTTGAGATTTCGGTTCCATTTAAATTTTATCAAAAAATGTTTAAGCTGCCCAAAGACTTTCAAAAGTATCTCAAATTTGGGCAATAGGGGAAATTTTTGCGAGACACCCGAGGAGGGTTTTTAAAAATAAAAAATATGTAGAAAACTGAGGCAGAAAAATAAAGCAAAGACCAGGGGGCCTAACGGGTTTGGGACCCCGGCCCTTTCATTTTAAAAAGCATGCAGTGTTCCAAAAATACATGTTTTTTTTAAAATGGGGGTCCATCCTGTCCCCCAAAAGCTGTAGCCGCCTCCCATTTTAGGCGTCAAAGGGGTTCACCCCCTCTGCCGAAGACAAAATCCCTTTCTATTCCTTTTATTTTTCCGGTCCAGATAAACCCGCTCCCCGGCACTCATTTGGGGCCCGCCCGTCGTTGCCCCGGGCGTTGCCCAAAAGACCCGCAAGTATGCGGTTTTTAGCCATCCCCAAGTGCGAGCGGCCCTGCCTTTTCAGTTGGTTTGGGGGGTACTGCAGTCCCTCCCCTTTTTTAAATGGGGGACTCTGCACCATTCAAAGAAAATGGCCAAAGGGGGAAATTGGCATTCCTTCAGCCTTTTTAAAGGCCCCGGGTGTGGCTCCTCTGGACCACTGCAAGCCCCCCAGGGAGTGAGGTCTAAAAAAAGGGCCCGGTTTTCCCAGAGCCCCCCGCAAGGGGAGGATGGGTTTTTTGCGGCGGGGAGTTTTACCAGGTCGCTACCCCTGGCGCGACTAGCTTGAGGTAGCAGCCGGGCCCAGCGAGGTACCCAATCGTAAGACCCAAAACCGTTTGTAAAGGTCAGGCCAACAGGAAATTGATGAACAGGGAAAAAATATTTTTAACAGGGGGAAAAATTTTTGAACGGGGGGGGAAAATTTTTGAAACAGGGGGGAAATTATTGAACAGGGGGAAAATTTTTGAACAGGGGGAAAAATTTGGGAAATAAAACAGGTAACGCGGGGGGGGGCTTCCCCCCTTTTTTTTCCCCTTTTTTTTTTTTTTTTTTTTTTTTTTTAAACGGGGAGGGCCCCCCCCTTTTTCATACAAAGCCATTTTGCAGCATTTGCTTTTGCTTTTTTTTTGTTTTTTCCTATTCCATTTTTGTATTTAAAAAAAATTTTTTCCCCAAAACCAACAATGGCACAGATGAAAAAATAAGCCCCTAAAACTTTCCCCTGTAGTTAGGGTTTCCCCTTTTGTTCAAGTTAATACGTTTGCATTTAAAACCAAACTGGTTTTTTAATGCAAAAATGGATTCAAAAACCCAAACATTTTTTTAAATTCATGAGTGTTTTTTTTGTCCGGGGGGTCCTCCTCAAGGTTTTGGGTTTATGCGGGAGGCTTACCGCTCGCCAAAAAAACCTCCCTTTGCTACTCCCCCAAAAACCCAATACTGAAAGAAGCAGGGGGTTTTCTCCCCCACCTCTTCTTTTTTCCAAGTAGCTGCTGATTGTCTAAAAATTGTTCCCTCGCTGTATAGTGGCGCTGAGCCAGACCCTTAGAGATTCTGGCTGGGGGGAAACGGAGGGGGACAGTGGCAGGTTGGGCGGGTTTGGGGGCCGTTTGCCCCACTCCATGACAACCGGGGGGTTTGTGTCTGAGGGTTCCCCCCGGGACTCTTGGTCGGGTTTCAAAATGTCTCTGGGAGGATGTGGATGACATAGTCAATCAATCAAGAAACCATTGGGTTGTGAAAAAACACAGGGCCCGCTGGGGGATGCCCCGGGCCCAGTTTGTCCTCCCCAAAGTGCCCCCTTTGCTGCGACCGTCCCTTTGGGCTGTGCTGTGATCGGGGCCTGCTCCAGGAATGTTTGGGCCACTGCCCTGGGCAGTTTGAAGACCCTGCCACCTCTCTGTCTGACATTACTGTTTGTTCAAAAATTGTAGGGACTTCTTTTTAATGAAGTTACCTGGCAATCAGCCTCAGGTCAATCGTGCTTTTTTATATTATTTGCTTTGATTTGAAATTGCTAGATTTGAAAGTGTTTTTTGAAAGTGAATCTGGAAAAAATTATGCCCGAAATGGGACCAAATTTGGGCAAAAGGGGGCCAGGAGGAAAGGCTTTTCTGGGGGAGAAACCTTATTTTTTAGTTTTTCCAACAACTTTCACCATGTCACTTTGCTTCTACCTTGCACCCATCTCCCTTTACTTTACCATCCAATAAACACCCCCTGACAATTCATCCATATCAGCCCCTCTTTCCCCCCCTCACCATTTTTAAACACCCCACAAAATGTTCTCCCTTTTTAACCCCCCAAATGCCTTGGCATAGTGCTGCAAAAAAGCCGTCAAAATAATCCCCTTAAACCCCATCTGCTGTGGGTTTTTTATTCTCCTGCTTCCTCTGCAGGTGAATCTTTCCAAACCCCGGCCCCCCCTTTCCCTTTACTGTTTATCCATTCCCTCCTCCGCCTCCTTCCTTGGGAAAAACCCTCCCTAACCTGCCACTATTTGCTTTTATGTCTTTCCCTGCCCCTTTTTTTAAATGTGCCCTGGGGAACCCCACCCCCACCGATCTTTTTTGGGCAACAAACTAAATGCACCCCATGACCTTTTTTCTTTTCATTTTTTCCCCCCCTTTGCTGGCCCTCAAGAAACATGGCTCCAGCACTTTGCCACCGCTTCCCTTGCCGCTCCCCCCCCATGGGGGCCCTTACACTTAAACCCACCCCCCAGACCTGAAAAACAGGAAGGGTGGAGGAGGGGCATACTTCTCTCTCCACCCCTGCACTTACCAGGTCATTCCTCCCCCCAACCCCCCCCTCATTTCCCCCTTTAAACCCCCCCCCTTTTGGGATTTTGGGGCCTTTTTCCCATCAGAGTCGCGTTGTGTACGCCCCCCCGGCTCACCCCCCCCAGTTTCTGGATCATTACGCTGCCTGGCTCCCCTTTTCCTCTCTTTAAAATTGCCCACTCTCATCATGGGTGACTTAAACATCCCTTGTTTGACCCCAGGTCTTCCTTCTGCCCCCCAGTTTTTTTTCACTGCCCTCTTTTTTGGGCCTTTTGAAAGTTTACAGACTCCCCCACCCCCCAAGGTGGGAACTCTTTTTATCGGGGTCTTCTGTGTCTTTTCCTTTCCATTTTTTAACCCCCTCACAAATTCTCCATTTTGCTCTTTGATCAAAACCCTTTTATCTCTTTTTCTTTCAATTTAAGCCTTTTTTGGACACACCTCCCCTTCCCCATTCAGAAATTCGTTCCCTTAACACCCGGGAAATTTCATAGACCCCCTTTACAGCCCTCATTCCCCCCAAAATCTCTCCCTTTTTCCCTGTCCTGCCCTGGCTTTTCAAACATTAAACGAAACTCTCAAAACCCCCCTTGGACATATTGGCACCACTCCCCCACACCCCCACCCCCCAGAGTCAGACGCCCGCCCCTTTTGGCATTGTCTCAGCCCCGGTTTTCCTGCAACGTTTGCCCCGGGTGTCCCGGGCCCGCTTGGGGGAGAAAGTGAAGCAAACCGGGCAGACTTTTTTCCATTCCCAAATTCAGGGCTCGGGGATTTTACCCACACTGCCTTCTAAGCGCCAACAAAAAATATTTCACCTCCTCTTTCCAAACCCTTAACCAAAAACCCAAAAAAGGGCCCTGTTTAAAACCCCAAAACCCACCCCCTTTTCTAGGCCCAAAGTCGGGCCCCTGGTTCTCTGACCCTGTGCTGGGGGAACCCTGGCCACTCATTTCAAAAAAAAAAATTTTGAAATTACCCGGGCTTTAAACCCCTCATAAAAAAACCCAAAAGGGCAAAACCCCACCCTGCCCCCCTCCCTGTACACCCTTCTGGTTGTTCTAGCTTTGACCCAAAAACCCAAGAAGAAAAAAAGTATCCGGCTTCTCCTGTCCTGCTCGCCCACCACCCCCTGCTCTAGCGACCCCATTCCCTCCACCTTCTCCAGTCTATTTCTCCAGCTACCTCTCTCCCCCTTACTGCAATCTGTTAAAACCCCTCTCTCTCCACTTTTGGGGTCTTTCCCCCTCTCCCTTTTTTTTAAACAGGCTACTTTAACTCCCCCCACTAAAAAAAAAAATCCCCGGGCCCATCCTGTGGTTTCCAATTACCCCACCAGTCTTAACCTTCCCTTTATCTCTAAAATTCTGGGAAGCTTTGGGCTTTCTTGCCCTGATCCGGTATCTTCGCTAACTCTCTTCTGGACCTTACAAACAGGTTTCCCCCCCCTACACCCCCACAGGAAATGCCCCAGTTAAAGTCTTAACGATCCCCACATGCTAAATTTTCCAGGGCAAATTCCGGTTTTTTGGTTCTTTTGGATCTCTCTGCAGAATTTGACACTGTTTGGGTCACAAACTTTCTCCCCAGCATGCTCGGGAACCAAATTTGGGCCCCCAGGAAAACTTTCCCCTTTTGCTTGGTTCTTCTTCCTACCTCTCTGGGCCCCTTCTTCAGTGGGCTCAAATTTTGGGAGGTTCCCACTTCCTCCCTCTCCCTTTTTGCCGTTTGGGGTCCCCCCAGGGGTTTAGTTCTTGGTCCCCCCTCTTCTCAATCTAAACAGCCCCCATTGGGCCCAAAAAAAAACAGTAGATTTGGCTTCCCCGTACCATTTTCTACGTGGGTGACCTCAAATTATACACCTCCTCCCCGGGCCTCACCCCCCTGGGCCCCGTACAAAAAAACCAGTGACTGTCCCGTCCCCTGTCTTTTGAAAATCATGTCCTCTCTCTTCTACAATAAAACCCCACTAAAAACTGAAATTTAGTTTTTCCCCCTTTTACTTAAACCACCCCCATTGCTTTTTCTCTCCCCAGGGGGTGTGGAAACACCCTAAATCCTAGGCGCGGGCCCGTTTTTTTGGGGGTAAATTTTAGACCCTGATCGGGCCTTTTACCCCATTTTATCCAAATTCCCTTCGGCTCCTGTCACTTTTACCTCAAGAAAAATCCCGAATCCGTCCTTTTCTTTACGTGGGAAACAACTCAATCTCTTTGGTTTTCTTTTTTTCACCCCCGTCTTGGGCTACTGTAACTCCCTGCTTTTTCGGTTCCCCCCCCTGTAAAAATTTTCCCCCCTCCCCAAACTGCCCCGAATGCAGCAGCCAGGGGGTTGTCTTTTCCCTTTTCCCGCCCGTATACTGATGCCTTTTACCCTTTGTCACTCGGGTCCCCTGGGGGTTTCCCATCCAGCACCCGAATAGAATTTAAACTCATTCCCCTTTCCAAACCCCCAAAAGCTCCCCCCAGGCTGCAACCCCCCTACATTCCTCCCTTTTCTCGGGCTACCACCCTTCCCCCCCTCTCTCCGCTCAGCTACGGGGCATCAAACACAGGGCTACAATCATCCGAAACTCCCCATTTCCCCCTCTTCAGATTTTGCACGTGCTGGAACCCCTTCTTGGAAAAATGGTACCCCGTAACCCTCAGGCACAACCCCGGGGCCCTTTGTAGTTTTTTTGAGGTCCTGAAAAAAACATCTCCCCAGGGAGGCCTACCAAAAAACCAAATTAAAAACTAACCCACACCTTTATCACAACAATTCCTGTCCCCTCCCTCCCCTAGGGCACTCCAGGCCTTATCTGTATATAGTGTACTATGGTGGCGGTTCACCAAATTTTTTAGTAAACCTCCCCATATTTATAAACATGTGGGGCCATTGTAAATCTAGCACTTCTCCCTCTTTTTTTTCCCCCGGCCCCCCTCTTAGATTGTAAGCTCTTGCGAGCGGGGCCCCTCACCCCTTGTGTCTACCTGTAAGTCGTTCACTGTGTAATGCTTTTTTTTTGTCTGAATTTACCCTTATTTTGTAAAACTGCTGCAAAATTTTGTTGGGCTTTATAAATTATTTTTATTTTTATTATTATTATAAATACCCCCGTATTGACCCCAAAATGCACCCACTAACAAGCTTGGGAAACCCCTTGGAAAAAATTTGGCTCCAAAAGGGCCAAAAAAATCGACTTGTATGGCCGTTTAAAAAACCTGGTATTTTACTGAATAAAAAAGCACAAACAGGCTTAATTAACCTTGGGATATAAATTATGCTACACCCAAAAATTTTCTTTTTTGGGCCCTTTTGAAAAAACAAGTTTCTTTTACGGATTCAACTCAGAAAAAATTGCAAAAAAAATTTGTGCCCCAAAAAATTACCAGCTTGTAGCGTGTTAAAAGGGCGTGTATTTTACGGAGCAAAACAGCAGAAAATTAAATTAATCTTCGGATATAATTATGCTACGCCAAAAATTTCTTTTTTGGCTTTAAAAAAACACTTATATTATGACCACAACAGAAAAACACTTATTAACCCCTGGATCTAAATTTGCGCAAATGAAATGAGGGTGCCAAAAATTTAAAGTGGTTTTTGGGTTGTAAAAACGCTGTTTCTTTAATAAATACAACAGCAACAAGCTTAGAAAACCCCTTGGATTTTAAATGTGCTCAAGAACTGAGTAGATAAAAATTATAATGTATACCACTAAATTTGGACACACGGACTTCAAATTCCAATACCCACAAAATCAAAATGTAAGGGAGAAGCGTCTCTGAGACAAGCTGCGACACCCCCAAAAAATCGCTGTAAAAAAGTTCTTTAGTATGAGATCAGAAAGCGCAGCTTTCCCTCACAGCACAGTGAGAGCTGTGGGGGAACTGCCAGCGTCGCGCCCGGACTTTTAAAAGTCGGTGAGTCACGAATCCCGCCGGGGCTCTGATTGGTTTCCCCGCACTGTCATTTGGCTACGTCTTTCTTCCCCCAAGTTCTTTGCCCATGTAACCCATGTGCTCGCAGCCTTTTATCAATCAAAAACACGTTTTTCCCCGGGATCACCCCAAAATTCAATTCGTTCAGAACAAATTTTCCCGAAATTCTAAACGAATTTTACTTCGTTAGAATCGATTTTTCCCATCTCTAACTGGGTGTAGAAATTCTTCGTAAAAAGTTTCCCTCTCTAGGAAAGACCAAATTGATTGGAGGACAGATAAAGGAAAAAGAAATCAAACCCTCTAGGGCCATCCTATCTGTAAGCTCCACCAAGTGAATACCAAAAACAAAATATGTATTGTTCATTTTTCATTAGTTGTCATCCTTAGCGAAGAAAAACATTGGATTGGATAAGAAAGGGTGGTTTTAAGAGATTTTCATATAACAGTACCAACAGTAATGATGTGATTCTATAAAACCTTACTGAACAATTAGCATTTGTCACCCCCTAGTGGTGACATTTAGATCTTTCAAATTTCTGAAATATTAGGGGCCATTTACACAGCACAGGACAAATACCGGTTGGGAAATGCAGACGGGTACTTGGTCTGTTTTTGGCACGCAGAGGGACGGCTTTTCTCCGTGGTTTGTGGATTCAAGCCCTCCCTCTTTGCACCCATATGTTCATGTTCCGCCCGAAAACTGAGCAGAAGAATGAACAAGTTCAATGTTTTTCGGACCGCCGGCGATGTAAAAAAACTGTCCGGCGGAAAATCCGTGCAGTGCGGACTGCTGCATGGATTTCCCATTAAGGTCCATGAAAAAGGTTGACACCCGGTTTACAGACGACTTTCAAAACTGAAAACCGTCTGAAAACCTTTGTTGTAGGGACACGGCCTTAGTCGTGGAATGCAAACATAGTGAGCAGACGTTAAATTTGGACACAGGTAGACCAGAGACGTATTAAAATTCAAATGGTTACATGCCAGTTACTAAAAAATGATACCGGCAATGAATTTTTCAAATACCTCATTGAAAATTTTTCTCATGTATTTTGATGCAAAAAATGGTGCATAAATTGCCCACTTTACACATCAAAATGTGCTGAACCCATTCTCTGTCTGGATGTAATGAGATCCTTTATTACATTGACAATACATTTTCAGTAATGCTCCCTTTCCCCTGTAGGGGCACTGTAGATGAAACACCTCATGCTGCATGGCTCCATCACTGAAGGTCAAGCTTATCTTTTTGGCATTCATTTAACAAAGTAGACAACTTTTGAGAAACTACTATCACAATATATCATATTAATGTTTTTTTCACTCTAAGTTGCAGCATAATCAAAGTCTATCGTCCAATAACCTCCAAGAGCCAAAGAAATAAAAGGACAGATCAGTTCTGGTAACCAACTTTTTAGATGCTTAATTCTATTATATTTGCAAGGAGCATTGACCCTTTCATGACAAAGGTCACTTGGGCCTTGATGCCCAGAGAAAAATTTTACCTTTTGAAATTGTGAAAACCAAAACTGCAAATCCATACTTACAGCTCAATGGCTGGACTAAAGACTGAACCCAGTAGGAAGCAACAAAAGCCCCTATGCTACGTGGGAAAGGTAACAATGGTGCATATAACTGACCAAAAGCTCACACACCATTCACTAGGGGAACATCTGTGGTTTTTTGCACACTGGTGTGAACTGGTACCTACTTAAGGCGCAGTTTTTAATCATTCAGTTGCCCCCTAGTGGATGGGTGTGCGAGCTTCTGCTCATAGTTATTTGTTACATTTCTCTCAAGTAGCACTAGGGCTTGTGTTGCCTCCTACTGAGTTTATAGTCCAGCCAATGAGCTGTAAGTTTGGCCTTGTGGTTGTGTTTTTGAGTAAATAATGTCCCATTTTTCTTTGACTCTTGACATGGTGCATTTAAAAACACTATGGTCAGATGATACATTAAAAGCCAAAGTAAAATTCACTACATACAATGTGCTTTGGCTTGCGATATTTATGTGGGCTATTTTGGGGCAGTGACTATTTTCCCTCAAAATGGAACATGCTGGCATTTTTGTAACCTCAGTTTGCTTTAGGATTTGACAAAAGGCAGAAAAAACCTATGGTGGCTTTTTACTAGCATTTTTTATGAAATTTTTTTTTTTCAGGTTCTGTTTTAAGGTTTAATTAATACTATTAACCCTAAAATTATTCTTCTATATCATAACAGTGCAATGTCATAAAAGCACATGGGGTCAGGGTGGAATAGGCAAACACCGGTGGCCAGTGGTATATTTCTATATTTGCGGCATAGTACCATGTTGTGTAACAGGAACATAATAATGGGACTGACAACTATGTATTACTTTGGATAGCAGTTTGTTAAAAATCTGAAAATGTTTGCAGTGCTACAAACGCTTTACACACAGGGACCCTGAAATATACATTCCTTTCTTCCTTGGCTAGGTACTCTAGTAAGAGGTTGCATACAACAAATCCGCATTTATTTGAATGTACCCATAGCCTCCTTTTTATGCTAGCCACATAACTACCCTGTTTCTCCAAAAATAAGACACCCCCGAAAATAAGACCTTGTGCATTTCAGAGTTTGGCTGCTTATGCTGATGTTTGTGATGAAATCACTACAATATATTAATACATGTTGATGTTTTGTTCAACAATAAATGTGAATTATTGTCCATAGGGAAAAAAAACATTCCCTAAAAATAAGTCTTAGCTCGTCTTTAGGAGCAAAAATTAATATAAGACACTGTCTTATTTTCGGGGAAACGGGTAAGAGCAGCTGTAATGGATTCTACGTTAAAGTTATCTTTAATTGACCTCTCCTTAGATGTGAATAAATTAAAAAAAAACAAAAAAAACTATCAATCTGTCTTACTGAAATCTGGAGACTGGTTTGTCCCAATTTAGGTCACTGAGCCATAATTGGTTTGTAACATTCCAATAATTTCACTTGGAGTAGGATAGATGAATCGTGCCTTACTTCAAATCTAACCTGGGAAACATGGAGTTTGTATATTCTCCCGTGCTTGTGAGTTTCCTACCATACAATAACTGGTGGATTAACTTGCTCTAGTGTCTTTAGGAAAGTTAATGGAGTTGTCCAGGATTTAAAAAAAAAAAAAAAAATCGTGGCCGCCTTCTTCCAGAAACGGTCCTACACCTGTCCTTGGATTATGTCTGGTATTGCAGCAATGCTCTATTTATGTAAATGGGGCTAAGCTGTGCCACACTCAACCTGTTTACATGTTTTATTGTAGCATGTGTGCTATTTGACAGAGTGGAGGCTCTCTCTGTCCCTTATCGGCCCCTCTGCACATTTTTGGGGTGCCGATGGTTGCCATGACAAGTGGAGACTAACAATGGCAGGGCTTGACAGGCTGAATGAAAAATTGCATAATACACTGCAATACAGTCATGTACTGCAATGTATTATAGCTGAAATCAAGCAGAGGTGGGAGTGGAGTAAAAACACAAAATGCACTCTCTATTAAATGCTTACCACACACACAAAAAAGTACATGTATGCCACATGCATAACGACCTGGGCAATAATTTTGTATCGAATGTGAAAGGATTGCGGCTCAACTACTTTTGTCTATATGTGGCCCATTTACCCAACCGAGTTTGAAACCCCAGTGTTAGAGTAAAAATAAAAGCAATGCCACCAAAATAAGCTTGATGAAGACAATTCAGAAGTTCTTACACTTTAATTTCCATATATAGAAGAAATCTATATACAATCAGTGTGCATTAAACAGTATATAAAGTCAATCAATTTACTGGAAATCATACTGGCTGCATAGCACATTTGACATTATTGCCCATTTCTTAAAAAAGGGAAAACAAATGGATTAACAATAACATTTTGGCTGGTTTGGACAAATAGAGCTGCTTGTCTGATAAGTTGCCTGTTGTTAAAACAATATGTTAAACTACTTCAGGCTGCATAAAATTTCTCCAAGAATTAATTTCCTCCATGGATTTAATCACAACACTGACATTTGCTTAAAAATTAAACAAAATAAACCTATAAAGTGTACTAAAAACCGGAACACTACATGACATACAAATGGAATTAGTGTTCCCTTTCCCCCTTTTTTATACATTCTGAACATTTATTCCATTAAAACTACTTAAAAAAAAATAAAATATGTAATGAATATACATATATCCATACTTTATGAGAAGGCCTGAGTTGATGGGGAAAGGAACAGTCAAAGAAAGCCTGAGAAAGGAAGAAATGTCCATTTAATTAATTTACAATAATTTACAGCAGTTTTTGTATATAAAAAAAATATTACAATTGATCACGGGGAAAAAAAACAAAAAACTGTCTATATTACACATTTAGGTACAGGTTTTAAATATTCAAGCATATGATGAGACGCGGCAAGGTGGTTGCAGTGTACAATGTAAACAAATAGCTTTGGAAAGTGAACAAAGTCCTTGAGAGCATTTCCCAGACAATAAAAGCCTCTCCAATTACTTGTCATCGTGATCACAGGTCAACAAGGTGGTAAATTATAGTTGAAAGATGTTTTTTTTTAGATATTTCTTTAATAAAATTCAGTCAAAATGGGCAGTGCTGAGGTCTCCGAAATAGTAAACATCTTTAAGTTCATTAAAAAAATGCCACATTTGCAGCACAGTGCAGCATATACCTTAAATACAAAAATATTCTCTGATCTGGTGTGATACTAGACCTTGCATTCAGGAAAGTAGTAATATCTGCACTAGGCAGATCCAGTCCATTTCTTTCAAGTCATGTAAGGCAATCACTGTGATAATTTTACGATATATGGCTAATGTCCAGGACTGATGTCCATGTGTTATGTTTTGCGGCCACTCCATAAATGTTCAGGAGTACTTTTATGATCTGAAGAACATTCAAAAGGTGATCTACGACCTAAAGGTGATCTAGAATCATAAGGAGACCTCTGGTCCAATGGAGATCTTGGCCCACTACTAGAAGCTCTATGGTCCATTTGCCAGTCTGAATGGTACCGATAATCCCTGGAAGATTTGTGATGGCTGTAGTCAGAACTGGATCGGTGATCTGAATGCAAACGGTGGTCAGAATGGGATCTGTGATCTATGAGAGACCTGTCCTTTAGATTTCCTTCCATGTTAGACCTATGATCTCTGCTTCTGTGGTCATCTAATTTTCGGTGTTTGCTTTCACTGTGGTACCTAAGGTGGAAAAAAGCATATATATTAAGTTTACTGTATTAAAATTTGGATTTTCATAAATTTTTGCATTTAAAAAAATCTAGTACAAAGGCAGGAAATATATCTAAAATCAAAAGAGTATTGCCATTGGCAAACTCCCTTCTGAAGCCAGCTTGTAGCAAGCTACGAGCATGCCTCACAGAGTGGGGAGATGGTTGTGCTTGCACAGCTCTCCCCTATTCATGTCTATGGGAGTTCGGACACAAAAAACCCTGGGTTGTCTGGGATTAGAAAACATGGCTGCTTTGTTCCGAAAATAGTGTCACACTTGGCTAGATGTTGTGTTAGTTATTGCAGGATTCACTTCAACAAGCTCAGCTATGGTATGGTAAGAAGCTGTTTTTGGAAGAAAGCAGACAAATATTTTCACCATTCCTCTCCCCCCTCCACCCACCAAACAGTAAAATGGTAACAGAAACTACACTTTAGCCTGCAAAAATAAGTCCTTACTCAGGTCCATAGATGGAAAAAATAAAATTAATGGTTGCAGAACATGGCATCGCAACACAAGCTTAAAAAATAAAGAAAAAAAGCTTATTTTCTTTTTAAAGTACTAAAACAATGAAAAATTTGGAATTACTGCAATTGTACCAAACTACATAATTTATACTGCACAGTAAATTCTATAAAAAACAAAACAAATGGCTCAAGTGCGTTTTCTTTTCATTTTCCCTCCCACAAAGAATTAATTTGGGGTTTCCCAATACATTAAATGGTGCAATGAACAGTACATCTCATGCTGCAAAAAGCAAGCCCTCAGATGTTTCTTATTTTTCCATCTACATAGACGTTATGCCTCACAGAAGGTGAGGAGGAAAAAATAAACGAAAATGTAAACTCAACTTGCTGCAGCGGGAATGGGTTAATAGAAAACCTACTAGTAGAGGTGATTGAAAGCTTATAACTATAGACTTCCTAGAGCACACCTCGGCAGTTACACTGCATTATTTGATGTGAAAACTGACCTGTCCTGCTTGTAATGATGATCCCAATCTCGATGGTCTTTCCCATTGCTGAAGTTAGAATACGGCCTTTTTCTGGAATCACTCTTCTTATAAGCATCACTGTGATGTCTGTCCTTGTGATGGTGATCATGATATTGTGACAGATGCCGGTCAGAGGAATAGCTATCTCTGCTGCTATCATCATGGTTTGTATTTTCTTGTAACCGTTCTACATCTGAAAAAGGACAGAAAAAAAATGTCTTGAATACAGAGTCAGCACCAGCAAAAAAAACAGAAACACACTTTAAAAGACACTAAACTTTATTACAAAACGTCATATTCCAGTATGGATTCTATCACCCATATGTTTTTGAGCCTGTCCGGCTCCTACTGGTATTTCCAGAAAAAAGTCTTCTACTGGCTAATAGATTGTAAGCTTTCGCGAGCAGGGCCCGCACTTCTGGTGTCTGATCTTTAAGTAGATTTCTCTGTATTATTTTTGTTTGTACTTATACCCCCTAAATTGTAAAGTGCTGCGGAATATGTTGGCGCTATATAAAGATTATTAGTATTATTACTGGTTCAGCAATCAAAAATGTGCTTTCCAGGATAGTTTCTATAACCAAAAGTTCAACAGGAACTCCAGTTGCACCAGTTGTTTGGATTAGCCTCGGGCTGCCGCTGTTATACTAGAAGGACAGGGTAAGCAATATTAACAATCCTTGTTCTCACTCTTCAGTAACAGTGACCTTAGCCATATGGGTAGAACCATCATTCAGCAAAAGTACTATTTGGGAGATATCTGTACTCAAGTATTCTAAATTAAAAACGTATTAGACAAGACAAGTTTGCGAAAGTAGTGTAAGGCTAGGTTCACTCGGCACAATTGCGGGGCGTAATTACACCCCGCAATTACGCCGTGTGTTCGGGAGCCCCATAGACCTGCATTACTCGCGGCGCGTAAATAATCGACATGTCACTTATCTCCCCTCGCGGCGAGAGGAGGCGTAATCCATAGTTCTCTAGAGAACTGGGGATTACCATAATTATTGGGACGTATTTCGCCCTGTATTGAGCACAGTACGCCGCAAAATATGGGGCGAAATACGTCCCAATTTAAGCCGTGTGAACATAGCCTAACACTGTGAGTAGTATATACAGGAGTATGTGATAAAACTTTAACTCACCTACAGGAATAGAAAACATGGCAACGAAATATAAAGCTCGACAGCTATAGTCGTTTACTTTTTAATATTTACCTGGATGTCGAATGATTGTATTCATGCTGCTGCTGACATTCTGGTCATTGTGCTGTTAGAAGAGAAAAATATTCGTGAACTGACAAGACAAGCAAATATTCTGTTAGCTGATGGTTTTAAACGAGTTTGGTTTGTGTAGAATTACCTGAGATTCCTGACGTTTCTTAATAGCATGTTTGTACAGTTTGTGCAGTTTACGAGCATCAAATTCAGTAAACTTGGATACAAAAATCCATAGGTTTCTAAAGAGAAATGACAGTGTTACATGCAATAAAAGTCCAAAAACACTTATAAGGGATTAGCTAGGAATATTCTATTTGGTTGCCACAATAATATACAAAATTCGCCTTGCTTTCCGTGGCCTCTTGTAACAAGGAAATTTCCGTCTAGAAACTAAATATGGCCACATCAGTTTATCAAAATTTAGAGCAAAGTTCGCCAATTCTGTTTAACAAAGGGTGTGACATTTGCATGGTGATATCAGGTAAGACTTTAAAGGGTCACTTTCATGAATCATTTTCATGCCAAAAGTCCAGAAAGGCTGTTAATGACCGTTTTCAAGTAATTTACAGTATTTCAAACAAAAAAAAGACTACGCTTTTTTTACCCATCTTTTTAAATGTCACATTTGATGCTGTTGCTGCTAGTGTGTGCGTGTGGTCTTGTGGACCGAATTCATCTCTGTGGAGACTGAGCAGGTGTCCACCCCTGTACTTTGTTCATTAAATGGATGTGCACATTACTATACACTTTAAAATAAACTCCAATGAAAAGGTGAGGTATTTACTTTCATAGTGTAACATCGCTTTGTGTTTAGTTATTTTTAACAGCATGCAAATGGCAAAACATTGTACATTTGTAATGCTCTATACTGCATATAATATTAAACAGCATACCTCACCTTTTAAGAATGGAAACCCGTTTCCTTCTTCATATTAAAAATTAGTCATAATGTCACTGCTATTTATATTACCACCATAAGTCAAACAACCATAAAAGCCACGTTATATGCACAATTAGAAACTGTTTTTTCTCCCTAAATGCTGACCGCTGTTGACGATAAACGTACAGACAGTCGACATTAACTCTGCACGGACGTTTTAAAAGGTCCGTGCAGAGTTCGCAGCTGCACGGGTGGAGAGCTGGCTACGAACGATAGCTGGCTCTTCAATGAAAGGGCATGGACAGTTTATCATCCCTGTCTTCTCAATCGCTGTATACATAGACAAGCAAAAAGCTTGTTGGCCTCCTGCTTCCGGAGTATTGTAAAAATGACCCTTCAGGGCGCAAAATATGTAAGATAAATAACAAAAAAAAACAAAAGGAATAACACATTCAACTAAAAATAAAATTGTATTCAAATTAAAGCAACCCAAACCACAACTTTTTGCCCTGCTCTTGACAACCCTAAACCTTTATATCAACTATAAATAAAAGTCCATGACCAGACGAGCGACACAATTACAAAATTTATTTTAGCACACCTTTGCTGTTAAAAGAATAAAACGAAAAACAAATCTTACTACCATTTTCCCTTTTGTTACTTAATGTGTGGGAAAGTGTTATAGCATCCAAACCGTGTCATGAAATTATATATACCGTATATACTCGAGTAAACCCGACCCGAATATAAGGCGAGGCACCTCCTTTTGCCACAAAAAAACTGGGAAAACTTATGGACTCGAGTAGAAGCCCAGGGTGGGAAATGCAGCGGCTACTGGTAAATTATAAAAAAAAAAAAAAAAATGGATACCAATAAAATTACAGACATGTATATGCAGGTATATGTCCCCCATAGTCAGGTACATGCCCCCCATAGGCAGGTTATAGGCAGGTACATGCCCCCCATAGGCAGGTTATAGGCAGGTATATGTCCCCATAGGAAGGTATATGTCCCCATAGGCAGGTTATAGGCAGGTATATGTCCCCATAGGCAGGTAAATATTCTCCATAGGCAGGTTATAGGCCGCTATATGTCCCTATTGGCAGGTATATGTCCCCATAAGCAGTTATAGGAAGGTAAATATCCCTTATAGGCAGGGTTTAAAAAAAAAACAAAAAAAAAAAAAACGACAAGCACTTACCTCACTCCCTCGCTGCTCCGACTCAAGGGCATTCCGTCTTCTGGCACAGGCAGAGATGTCATCAGGCTGTGCAGGCAGCATGATGACATAGCACGCTGCCTGTGCCGGATACTCCAGAAGGCCGCAAGTCTGTGGCCGTCCGGAGTCCACTGCAGAGCAAGGAGCGCTCGCTCTCTGCTCCGCAGCGGTATCTTCACCTGTATGCGCTTCCAGAGGAGTCGCATAAAGGTGAAGAGATCGCAGACCGCGCCGGACACTGTCGACTTACTCGGGATTCTACTGTATGCACACCCTGAGGAGTCACATGTAGCAGAAGTGTCCCTGCCGGCGCACGGGCCATCACAGCGCATGAGAGCTGACAGTGACTCGCGTATAAGCCAAGGAAGGATTTTTCAGCACATTTTTTTTTTATACTCTAGTATATACGGTGGTTAAAGCATGGTGATACGCGAAACGGCCGTAGGCCAGTGCATGTGCTAAACCTCCTGATGTATTTTATGGAATAAAGATGAAGATATAAAGGAAAATTGGTGAGTGCCGCTTGCTTTTGTCTCCTATTATTAAATGTAATCTCTCTATACTCCACAAAATCACAACATTTGCATATTTTTATTAAAATTATGGGGGACAAATGTACTTACTTCCTCCACTGTTTTATTTGTTCCGGGTTTGCATATTCTTTTAAGCATTCTGTTATGTGATCTCCAATTTTAATCAGGCACTGCCTGGTATGCTCAAGCTGTTCACGCTCAGAGAGTCCTTTTTCTGGTCGATCCAACTGTTTTAACGCAGCCTTCACTGGTCTCATTCTCTCTTTACACTGTAAGATAACAGTTGTGTCATAATTTAAACACATATTACATTCCTAAAACTGAAGAACTGTCCAACATGAGAATGATCTTGTACTTGAGAAACAGCGTCTCAGATAATTTTTTAAGAGTTCACTTATTTATACTTCAGTTATAACTAGCTTGAAGGATTTTTCAAACATTAGAAAAAGTGTTTCTAGTTAATTGGCTGTATGTACTGCTGCAGATCTGCCCCATTCTTTTGGCAAGGAAAAAACTGCAATGGCAGACACAGAGGAGGAAGAAAGGGGACTAACCACATCAAGACGAGGTTTTATAACAGGCACAGAAGTACATCATGTAACCACCAAACTTCTCTTTAACCTTTTAGATACAAATGCCAAAAGCTGAAGGTAGAGCTAATAGCTTGTCAGTTTTTACTGACACAGTATAGTCTTCCTGTACACTAGAGTATAGTATTATAGTAGCGATTAACCTATTACATTGTGAAGTCCCCTACTGAGACTAAGGAAAAATGGCTTAAAAAAAGGAATAAAAAAAATTAAAAATAAAACATAATAGTTAATGACGTTAGTTACATTAAAAAAAATAAATAAATAATCGGATCCCACAAAAAAATAAACCCTTATAAGGCTAAATACTTAATAATAAAAAAAAGTTACGACGCTTGGATTGTGGCGGCATAAAATTTATTTCCTAATGAAATGTGCCATTAACATACAATATTGATGGTAGTAAGGATGATAATATAGTATGTATTTTGGGGGAATTATGTCTCTTTTTGCATTTCCTCAAAAAACGTGAGAAAAGTTAATCAATAAGAACATCGTGCCATTCAAATATAAGATGTTCTGCAAAAAAATAAGCCTATACGTGGTTGCAGTGACAAAGTTATGGAAATTAAAAAGACAAGAAAACAAAACAAAAATAGCTTCGTTCTCATGGCCCTAAAAACGGCAGTCGTAAAACGGGTTGATTTCTGTCAGTTAGCATTAAAAAATGTAATAAATACAGCTAATTTGGAATTTAAGTAAGGAGAAACAAACTTACAACACTGAACGTCTTTTGATCAAGTTCTTCTGCCTCTTCGGAAATTGGAACTGGATCGCTACTTGCCGTTATGTGAACGGGGGTTTCAGCAGAAATATTTTTCTTTGCTTTCTCTTTTTCTGGTTTTACATCATTTACCTAGTGATCAAAAAGAAACCACATATAGCATCTGTAAGGCTAAGTCCACACCGCATGGGACAAAAAACAGCCAAAAGTCGACCGTTTTTTTTAACGATGCATGACTGCTGTTTTTGACACGTTTTGCGCAAAAAAACGCCATTGGTTCTAGATTTTTTTTTGCCATCGCCCATACAATTGAACTGTATTAGAGGACGCCGAAAAAACTAAAAGCACCGTATTATTATTCAACATGTTGTATAATACGCCAGTGCCGAAAGACGGTCGAGAAAAAACTAACTGTGGAGTCTACAGGTCTTTTTTTCTATTGTCGTCTATAGGCTGCCTGAACAATTGTATTTTTGGTGAATATTGCTGTGCCGTGGAGACATAGCCTAATAAATAAATTAGAATATACCATTCACCAAGTGCAGAGAATGCAATTTACCTTTTCCTCCTTGATTTCTTTAACAAGCTCTTTTGTTTTTGCTTCCTTTTTGTCCTTTTCTTCTCTCTTTTCTTCACGATCTTTTCTTTCCTTTTTCAGCTCTTTCTTGTTGTCATCCTTTTTTAGATCTTTCTTGTTCTCCTCCTTTTTTAGATCTTTCTTGCTCTCCTCCTTTTTTAGATCTTTCTTGCTCTCCTCCTTTTTTAGATCTTTCTTGCTCTCCTCCTTTTTTTAGATCTTTCTTGCTCTCCTCCTTTTTTAGATCTTTCTTGCTCTCCTCCTTTTTTAGATCTTTCTTGCTCTCCTCCTTTTTTAGATCTTTCTTGCTCTCCTCCTTTTTTATATCTTTATTGCTCTCCTACTTTTTTAGATCTTTCTTGCTCTCCTTTATTTCTTTTTTGTCTTCAGACTCCTTTTTCAAAGGGCCTTCTGGCTCAGTTCGCTCCTCATTTTCTTTCTCTGCTTTAACTTTTTTAATGTTTGTTTTTATAGAAGCATCTTCTCCCTACAACAAAAAAGTGTCACTTAAGAGCAGAATGTATATTAAATCACAATGTTCATGAATGAAATGTAATAAATGTTCTGACACCGATTATAATTTTTTTAGGTTATGTTACAACCACCACAAATCAATGTAAAAAAAAAGCCTGCCCTCCTCCTCAATTGGCCGTTATTGCTGGGGGAATGACAAAGCAAAGAGAGAACAAACATTGAAGTCTTCTACCTCAAAAAGTCACACTGGATACAAAGTTCAGCTACAACTAATGAAGTAGTATCCTTACATTTTCATTAAAGCATTAAATTCACATCTTTCTGGTGACCTCTAAAGATAATGGTTTATACACTTGACGGATTTCCAAATTTTGCTAAATATTTTTTATTCCTATGAACGTTTTGTTGGTTTTAATGTTATATACAACATTAAACGATTTTCTCACACAATAATGCATTGTACTGCACCAGTATTATGAAATAACGCAAGATTCTCCATGCAACACATTAGCGTACATGTGTTAAACTTGCCTTCTCTTCATCCTCAACCTCCTCCTCCTCTTCCTCCGACTTTTCTGAAGTTGGTGGCGAGGATTCACTTTTAACTTCTTCGATTTTTACAGGCTTTACCGTTTTGCTTTTCTTTGCTCTAGCTTTTCTTCGTTTTGAATTTCCCTGTTGATGTTAAAAAAATAGAAATAAGAACGATGAACACTGGATTTCTTTACCTAATTTCCCTTACACAGACAATCCAAGGCACTATAAGGGGAAAAACAGGATTGCTTTTTGAAACAACTTACTCCTGAAAGTCGTTGTGCTTCTTTTTTAGCAAGGTCCTTACACAGTAGTTTAATGAGGTAGTCTGCTCTGGTCTGTAATTGCTTTGCTTGGGGCTTCTTGTCTGGATCATCCGGTAATATCTAAAACGGAATAAAACCATGAGTCATTATTCTGGTATGTCTGCAACCAAATAATTTTGGCACCACAGTTGAAGAAAAAAAAAAAATTACAAACAAAAATTATCAAACTTTCTCAAATTATCTAGAATAAAGACCATTAGGCAATAAGTCATAGCTATATTCCCAAAATTTCAAAATACTGCTTTTCGGATTGGAAGCAGGTCAATAGTGGTAAGACAGGAACATGTAAAAATTCCTTTGCGTTGGATTTATAGAAAGTAATTTTACGAATCTGCTCTATTTAAAATTTTCTAATGTAACTTTATCCGAAGAGCAAGATTGTTTCAACGCAGGGAGGTTGTGGGGAAATGGAATCTTGTAAACAGTCATTTATAGTCCATCACTTGGTACCACCATTAAAGAGGGGGATACTATTTGCCTATAGCCTTCACTCCTCATTAGTTTATATGCATAAAAGTGTATGAAAGGGAATCGGCAACATTTTAAACTAATTAAAACCAGATACCAATATATAGTCTTCTTTTCTTAACCATTTTCATTTGCCGATTGTAGATTTTTTTTATTTTGTTGTCTCTATAGGATTATGGTGACAGCCATCCTGCCAGAGCTGCTTTTAACAGCATTTAGGAGAGTTTTCTATGGCTAGTTTGTGATCTGGGAAGAAGTCAATGTGCAGAGGGTGAGCTGTCACCATCTCCTATTGTAAATGGTGGATCCTGCATTATTTATACACACTTGTGTCACCTTTCAGTGTAACCCTGCCTGTGCTGATAGTGAGGAGACCGCTGAAAAGCTCTCTCTAGAGAACAGGAAGTGTCAGAATATTATTAGATTTACTGGCTTAATAAAGTAAAAACTGCAGGATATTTAAAAAAAAAAAAAAAATATATATATATATACTGTAGATAGTGATTTGGGGAATTAAAAAAAAAATTAAAAAATTTGTTTAACATAAAAACAATTTTCTGACATATCCTTTAAGAGAGTTGGCAAGGATACAGATCTTTTCCATATTCGCCAAATAAAAATGCATGTTATAAGCAGTTAGTTTTACCTTCTGGGTTAAGTTAAGGTCAGGATCCATCTTAATCATTTCCCAGCTTCCATAACCATATTCATAAATGCCAATTAAAAGATTTGAGTCATCTTCTTTGCTCCAATCGATGTCAAAGTGTGCTGCTTTTGTGTGAACTGGAATAACATATCTAAAAAGAAAGGAGAAAAAATGATTTCTGTAGAAGTCTACTCAAGTGTTAATATTCAGAATTACAGTACAGGGTACGCAAGACCCGAAGGTGTGCGCTTCAACACATCTGAGATGCAGATCAGATATTTAAAGGGGTTTTACCACAAAATAAAAATCCCAGTGAGCCGACCGTGTATGTAAGAGGAGGGCAGCGCTTGCGGCCATCCGCTCCATTCACTTCTATGGGAGCTTCTGAACACAGATGGGGGCACATACTTTGCTATCTCTGGAAACTCCTATAGAAGTAAATGAGGATAGCAGCAGGCACTGCCCTCCTCATTCCCATGCAAGATTGTGCAGTGGTTTTTACTTTGTGGTTAAACCTCTTTAAGACTCTGGCTAAATCTCATGTATAGAAACTGAAATAAGTGTTGAATTCTGCCGCCACAAGTGTATTTTATGATTAAACGGAGTATGATGGCTTTAGACTCCGTACATGCCATAAGTATTCACAATGAGGCAGATTTATTATTATTTTATACTTAGACACTGTAAGGGTATGTTCACACGGCGTCTTGCGTCTGTGTGAACATCCGCTTTTCTGATGCGTCTCTGGGTCCATCTGAACAGACCCAGAGACGCATCTAACAATTAGCAGTGAGTTGATCACTGCCGGCAAGGACAAACAAGCAGCGGCGTTCACATGAGCAATTCTTGGATCGCATCCGAAAGACGGACCCGACAGGCGCGATGGAAACACGCAGTGGCGATATCTCATGTGAATGCCTCTGCGTGTTCCTCGTTGCCGGCAGTGATAACGTCACTGCTAATTGTTAGATGCGTCTTTGGGTCCGTTCAGATGGACCCAGAGACGCATCAGAAAAGAGGATGTTCAAACGGGCGCAAGACGCCATGTGAACATACCCTATAATTCCAACACATTTATCAACGTAGATCTTGTGCATGTTTAGGCGTGTGTAACTTTACACCATTTATTAGTTGGCTTAGTCTGTGTCAATCTCGGCAAAACTTTGGTGCACTGCGTCGCATGTTAAATCACGCTCATTTTCTGTAAATTCGTTGCCCTTCTGTGAAGCCACGACCCATTTGTCAGACACTGCTCAGAAGTTTCTAAAAACGGTTTTAAGATGCTTAATAAATGTGGTGTAAAGCATGAACATGCAACTGCCATAGTAAATATTCAATGGTCACACACCTTTTTCTATCCTCAGGATCTGAAGGAATAGATTTATGCAACGGAAGCAGCTCTTCTTCATGAGAACTGACCAGCTTTGCATTAACTTGTACTCCTGAGATACGAAATGTTGGTCCTTTCATTTTTCCTCTTCTTCCACCTAGGTTATAAAAAAATGCAATAAACCATATTTCCTATATTAATTATTAACAGCAATAACAGAAGTATCTATAGTTATTAACCTCTATCTTGTTTTACAACCTGAAGCAGATCTGCTCACCGCAAAGATTACCTTTCAACGTGTAGGGACAGGTAATTGAAAATTTTATAAATACATTCATCTTTTGATTCTACTCAGGAGATCAGAGAGATTTTATCTGCTTTGTGTGCACACAGGTTTCTATGGTTACCGGACCATAACTCTTCTACCTGATTAGAGCAGAGTGCAAGGGGTGACATCATTATGGTCTAGAACTCTAAGCAGACTAAGGCTATGTTCACACGATGTACTGCGGCGCATCCAGTTCGTGCCGCAGTACATCGTGTCTTTCGGGAGCTCCCGCTGATACGCGCGTACCCCCGCTAGGTGGGTGGGGGTGGGGTGAGTGGCAGCTGCCAGCCCCATTGACATTCATTACTCCGCAAGTAATTGACATGTCACTTATCTCCCCGTGCGTACAATACGATGTATTAACGGGGGGGGGGGAGAGGGTTGTAATCCATAGTTCTCTATGAGAACTTGGTTCCCTAATTTGGGGTAAAATACCGGCAAAAGCGTCCAAAATTCCCCTGTGAACATCCCCTAAAAAAGTTTTTTTAAAGGGAACTTTGTTTTCATCTTCTGAGAAAGGGTTTACCTATCCTGCACTGCTCTTTGCAATGTCTCAGCTAGGTACAGAAAAGCTAAACATGCTAATAAATGCTACAGAACCACCCACAGCCTGATGAGACCAGAGTGAAAAGAAAGCTGGCGACTGGGGAAAATTAATGGTGAAAAGTTTTTCCCCCCAAAAAAAAAACTTTCCTTAGATTAGAAAGGTAACATACAAAACCTGTTATTTTACAACTCTTTACGCGACGACATTTCACATACTCCCTTTTTCACGCCAGAAAAAACTATCTTTTAGAGCTTTGATACATCCACTGTGCACCAGTTCTCCCAGTCTACGGAGGTCAATTTCTGATTTATCCACTAATTTGCATGGAGCTTAGCATTTTAACCTAGAAAAAAAAAATTTATAAAAATGTGGAAAACTAGTCATGCCCAAAATATAAACCAATTGCTGTCATTAATTGAGCAGTGTGTAAAGGGAGCACCTAAACAAATAGCTATTTTACTTTGTGTAAATTAAGAAAATACACTTTAAAAACTATAAATTGCATCTTAAAGTGGAAATATGGATGTTGTTGATTAAAGCAATGGGTTTATGCCAAGGTCATTTTTTTTTTCTTAAACACGGCACCATTCTGTGCACGGGGCCTTTCGGTATTGCAGCAAAAGCCCTTATGGCACGGGATTAAGTGGAGTCAAGCTTTACATCACTACTGACAGGCCCAATGAAATAAATAAATGAAAATAAGCCATTACCTTTCCAAAGGTCCACCAAATTTTTTGTAACTTTTAATAAACCTAAAGAAAATGAAATCTATAGATTAGAAAACACGTAATAAGCATTGCAATACATTTAAGATTTACATCTTGCATCAGGATATTGGAAAACATAATTTTTTTTTACTTTTTAAACCCCCAAAGGACCCACCCTGTTTTGACCTTCCTGAAACCAGCCCTTTTTTTTGAAATCTAAAGTGTCAATTTATGTGAGAAAATTTTTTGACACTTTTCCCATCCATGTGATTCAAGATTGTTTTCTCGTGAACATTGTGCTTTAATTTGTAAAAAATTTTTTATCCTACACCCTTTTTTTTTTGTAAAAAATATCAAATTTCATAAAATTTGGAAAAATTTTGCGATTTTGAAAGTTGCAAATTTCTGCGTGCAAAACAGATAATTATTCACCACAAAATATTTTATAACTCACTCCCAAAATTGTCCACTATGGGTTGGCATCATTTTTAAAGTCTTTTTTTTTTTTCGACATTAGAGGGCAAAAATTTTATAAAATTTCCCCTTTTTTCAAGAAAATTTGCAATATACTTTTTTTTAGGGCCCCTTCCCCATTTGACGGGGCTTTGAGGGCTGCATGTTAGATCCCCCCATAAGGACCCATTGAGAAATAGCCCCCTTAACGTTTTTGAACACTTTTAGGAAGTTTGAAACCCTGTTTAAAAATTAAAGAAAAAATGGGGGTGAAATTTCAAAATTTCATTTTTTTTTGCGATTTTCATATTTACCATTATTCACTGGAATACGGAAATTTTGGACTAGGTAAATAAATTTAATATCTTTTCCCCCGGGTCTGCCGTTTTTAGAGATATCCCATAGGGGCCCCTTTTGGTTTTTTTTTGGGCTCCCCTAAGCCCCAAAAATAGGAGGGCCCCTATGGACTGGGGTCTCTTTTTTCAATACGATTTTATTAGGCGCATTTAGTTTGGGATCCCCTAAGGTGTTTAAAAACTTAAAAAACACCCTAAATAGACCGCATATTGGAAACTACCCCCCTTAATGAAATATCCTGTGCATTGAGTTATAGCCCCCAAGGTGATTCACAAATTTTTTTTAGCATAAGGCTGTGAAAATTAAAAAAAATTTTTTTTTCAAAAATCTGCAATTTTTGTTAAAAATGTTTCAAATTTTCAAGCAAACCTGGAAAAAAAAACCCTTTAAAAAATTTGTTAAGCAAAATTTTTCCAAGTTCGGGAAAACCTTTCATGTGGGTGTAAATTGTTTGGGGGGCAGCGGGGTTTAAAGGGAGGGAGCGCTATTTGGTTTTGGAACCAGATTTTTGGGGCCTGCGCATTTACAACCCCCAAAAAAGCAGAACAGGCGAAAAACCTTCCGAAGTCGCCCCATTTTGGATTCAACACCCCTCGGGGGCCATGGGTGTTTTGTGCATTTGGATGCACAGGGGTTTTCCCTAGTTTTTTTTTTTTTTTTGCATTTGGGGAATGAAAAGGGGGGGAAAACGCAGTTCGTTTTTTTTTTTTTTGTTTCAATTTTTCCCATTCGCCCTGCAGGTAAATTTGGGGGAAAATTTACTATGGGGGTCGGGGACAATTTCATTATAATTTTTTTAGTTTTTTTTGTTTTATTATTTTCACGTAGAAAAAAAGTTAAAAAAATTTAATTTTTAATTGTCCTTTCGAAGCCCCTAATTTTTTTTTTTTGCTGTGTGCAGGTTGTTGGGTTGTTTTTTGCGGTGAGTTGAAGTTTTATTGGTACCATTTTGGGGTCATAAGATGCTATTTTTTATAGCGGTTAATGTGGTATATATACATGGTAGCTTTTTTCAGCAAGGGCAATACATTAACCCATACCCAATTTGATTTTTTTTTTATGTTTTTTCTGCTTTTTTTAAAATAAAAAACTTTTATTCAACCGGAAAACTTTTTGCATCGCCAAAAAGTCTGGAGCCCTAACTTTTACATTTTTCTGTGTTGGGCTGTGTAGGGGTTGTTTTTGCGAGATGAGTTGACGTTTTTATTAGTATCATTTTTGGGGGGCAAAGGTTTTTTACGTTTTTTTCCTTTTTGGAGGCCGGGGGAAAAAAATACTGCAACCCCCGTAATGTTTTTTTTTTTATTTTTAAAGGGCTCACCATGCGTATCCGTGAAATTGCTTTACTCTTTGGGGGCTACGTTATGGCGATACCCTTTTTATGTGTTTTTTTTATGTTGAAGCACTTAAAAAAAAAAAAAAAAGTGTTTTTAGTGTGTAAAACAAAATTTTTATACCACTATCTTTTGAAGCTATAATTTTTTTTTTTTTTCCGTATCAGGCTGTATAAGGGCTTTCTTTTTCGGGATGAATGCGTTTTTAATTGTAAACTTTTGGGGTTTTGGAGTTTTTGATCGCTTTTTATTCCATTTTATGTGCTGCGGGATGAACAATAATCTTAATTCTGTATTGTTTTTTTTTTTTTTTTTAGGGTTCCCGTACGGGTTAATTTAAAATGACGATTTTTAGGGCAGGTGTTTTGCACCCGGGCGATACCAAAAATGGGGACTTTATTTTTTTAAACTTTTTTTGGGATTAGTTTGTAAAGGGGAAAAGGGCGTGTACTATTTTTTTTTTTTTCGTGTTTGTGTTTTACTTGTTTTTCACTTTTTTTTAAATTTTTTTCACATTTTTATTTTACTTTTCCCCAAGGGGATTTTTTTGAGAATTTTAGATCTCCATTTTAAAAAGGGGAAACAGTAAAAAGTTTTTGCATGACTGGTTCCTATGACAACTTCGTCACGATGCCGGGCCCTGCCCAAGGGCCCGGCCCCGGGGATCGTACGCCCAGACAACCCGGAAGGCATTTTCTGCCTTCCCTGCTGTCTGTTTAGGGGAGGGTGCACGATCCGTGGCTGCTGCCCCCCGACAGAGCGGGGCGTCTCCTCCCGCGTTTTTTGTTTTGCGACCGATGGTCGCGATAATTAAAGGGGTTCCCCCCCCCCCCCCAGCGATCGGGGTCGGGGCCGCGCTGCGGAAGTCAGCGTAAATACAGCTGACACCCCGGCCATCGCGGAACTCGCTTTAGAGTTCGCGCGATCCTCAGGGCGTAAACCCCCAAAACAAAGCCCTTTGGGACTTTAGGGGATACGTCAAGGTCGTTAAGGGGTTAAAGAGAACCGTCGGGGGTTTTTGTGTCCCCTATTGACGCAGGATGGGGTCACTGGAGAGAAGCGAGCTCTGGATTTTAAAAAGTTGATAGGGTTTTAAAGCAAAAATTTCAGAAGCAAAATAGGTAAATCCGACCGGCCCTTCCCTTTAAGGCCCATAGGGTCCTGTTTAAAGCCACATGCCTTGAAAAGACATCTTTCCCTGTATCGTTGGGGTACAGAGCTAACAGTAAAAAACACTGTGGGGGGGGTTTCAGAAAGAAATGTGGGGTTTTCCATTTCAAGTTTTTCCCTGTTTTTTTATTCATAAACTCAGCATCAAATTATATAAACTCCTAAATAGAGTAGCAAAAAATCACCTAACAGGTTCCCAAAAAGGGGAAATTTTTAAAACAGGGAAAAATTTTCGGGGCCAAAATTGGATGGCTGACATTTTTGACATTAACCCCTTTAAAGGGCCCCCTGGACGTAGAAGAAACGCCCCGGGGCCCCTAAGGGGCTTTGAAACAGCCCCCGGGTGTTAGGGGCCCCGGGCCGTTACAGCCGGGAAGGGGCCCGGGCCCGCCCGCCTGTTTAACCATCAGATGCCGGGCCAAAGATGGCCGCAGCGCCCCTAAATTTAAAGTTCGGTGCCGCACCCCCGACCCTCAGGGGTTGCCCGGCATCGCCGCGGGCATCCCTGCAGAAAATCCGACCCCCGGAAGGCAGCGGGGTGTCTTTCACTCCAATGTCGGTTTTCCCAATTTCCCATCCGCAGACGGGAAAGTGGGGAAACCCCCAAATTTTGGTAAAAGTCAAATGCATTGTTATGCAAGCATTAGACTGTATTGACAATTGGCCCCCCTAGTGGTCAAGACCCTGGGTGGCCCCCAAATGTTAAAGTGTAAAAAAATAAAAAAAAAGTTTTATTCAAATAAACCCCCCTCCCCTTTCCCCATTTTTACTTTTGAAACCAATAAAATTAAAAAGCAACACATTTTTGGTATCCCCGGGGCCCAAAAAGGGTCCGTCTATAAAAATAAAATTTTTTTTTTTATCCGTATTGAATACCTAGAAAAAAAAAATTTCCTTAAAAACCCAAAAAAATTTTGGGTTTTTTTTGGTTCCCTTTTTACGTCCTAAAAAAATGGAAAAAAAGTGATAAAAAAAGGGGCCCCCCATCCCATCCCCCCAAAAAAACTGCTAGCGAAAAAAAAGGCCCCCACTTCAGCCCGCAAAAAAAATGCACCCCCCTCTGAGGGCCAAAAGGTGTTAGTGCAAAAAAGTTATTGGGTTGCACAAACTGGCCCGAAAATTCAAAAATAAAAAAAAGGGTTTGGAATTTTTTTACTTTTTACCCCAAAACAAAAAGGGAAAAACCCTTGGTATTGTCGTATCCCGTTAAACCCTGTAAATACAGAAAAACCCATTTTTTTTTAAAGAAGTTTAAACGCCGGAAAAGCAAAAACCACAGCAAACCCTTTGGCAAAATACGGAGTTTTTTTTACAATTTGTCCCCACTTAAAAATTTTTTTGGGGTTTCCCCCGTATTTCCTAGTACAGTGAATAACACCATTAAAAAAGTACATTGTCCCCAAAATAAAAGCCCTCATATGTCTAAGTGGAAAAAAAAAAGTTATTCTATTGGAAGGCAGGGAGGGAAAAACGAACGTGTAAACAAAAAAAAAAAAAAAACGCCGGGTCCTTAAGGGGTTAATGTGACCATGCTGAAGCCAATTAAAAACTTACATCTAAGCAGCTTAATTATGGCTAAATACACATATACACACACGTGGTGTAGAAAAAAAAAAAAAAAAAAAAAAAAAAAGAAAACATACCCCGTATCTCAGCATCACTAAAACCTTTAATAGTTTCCCTTGGTATGGTCCTTGGCCGCCCTCGTTTTTTGGGTCGCTTTCTATCAGAGCCCGAATCACTGTCATCAGAACCAGAATATCTTCTATTTCGACTCCGTCTACCTTCACTCCCATTGAAACTTGCCTAAAATTAAAAAAAAAAAAAAAAAAATTAAAAGACTTGCGCAGCTTCGTTTCTGCAAGAAAGTAGTAAAATATCTCCACATCTAAAAGCTTTATTAAATCAGATTCTTACCTGCTTTGCACAGTTCCGCATCCTTGGAAGCAAATAGATCTCTTGAAGCTCCTTCTGTCTTTCCTCTTCCTCCATTCTTCTTCTCTGGTCTGAGGGAATAATGTCTTCCCAGGACTTTGCATTTCGATCCGGCTCCACAATGTCATCCTCTTCCATTGTTGAAAAGTTGGCAACCTTAAGCAAACAATTAAATCTGTTTAATAGAAAAACAGCTTACCACAAATGTGTGAGAAGTAAAGTCCTTCTGATAAAAAAAATTTGATATTAATACCAAAGAAAAAGTTCCAAAGATCACCCCAACCTCATTAAAAAGTAGGGGATAAATTAAAATTTAAAATACCTTAAACTGTGAAAGTAACTCATCGCCCACTGCCCAAAAGGTCCCCCCTTCATTTTCCCCTGGGTTTTCTGCTCTTTTTTTCAAGATTTCATCAAAATCCCCCCTTTTCCCCTTATTTTTAAATTTAAGAAAAGGGTTTAACAAGGGAAAGACTGAAAAAAGAAACATAACCTAAAAGGGAAAGTAGAAAACACACATACCTGAGGTTCCTCCTCTTCTCCTTCTGGTTCCTTGAAAAGCCTCCCCCCTTCCCCCCCACCAAACTTTAAAATAGCAGCAAGCTCTTCTTTGTTAAAAAAGGTGTAAAGCTTTAAAAAGAGAGCAAAACAAAACATGTTTTCTTTTTTGTTTTCCCAGCAAAAGATAAAAAGAAATGGAAAGGGGCCCTAAAATGATTAAGACTTTAACCCACACCCCTTGTCATACCTAGACGGTGTTGATCCAGTGTGTAAAACAGTCTTGCCCATGGGGATCCATTCTCTGAAATTTCCAGGGATTTGCACCATCCTTTTTTCTTTGCTCTTTCCCAAAAATTTCTTCTTCAAAAGAGCTTTTTTTGTGAACCCGGCGGGAAAAAAGTTCACCTAAAAAAAACAGAAAGGGAAAAGTTTGTGGGTGTATAACTCCAGATTTCCAAAATTTTTAAATTTTAAACCCCGGGAACGACCAGGCCTATTTTATTTTGCACATTCGTTTTTCCCTCCCCGCCTTTCCAAAGCCAAACTTTTTTTTTTCATCTACATAGACATAGGAATGTTTTTTTTGCGGTACAAGATGCATTTTCTAATGATGTTATCCATATTACCATAAAATATACGGAAAACCAAAAAAATTTCTAAGGGGGGGAAAAAACTGAAAAAGACACTACTTGTCCCCATGTTTTCGAGGTTTTTTTTTTAAAAAATTCAATTTCGGTAAAAAATAGGTTTAACTGCATCTACAGGTTGCAAACGAATTTTGCAATCCCAAAACATGAGGGTTTTTGCATGTTTTGGTAAAATGCAATTTTTTTTGATCATTTTATTCCCAAATTTTTTGGGGGGAATGAATTTAACAAAAAAAAAAAAAGCGCCATTGCATTTGGAATTTTTTTTGTAGTTTACGTGATCGCGCAAGGATAAATGAGGTTAAAAAATTAAAATGATCGACTTTTTGGGGAAACGCGGCTACACCAATTATTGGTAATTTTTTTTATTTTTTGAAAAATGGCAAAAAAGGGGGGGGGGTTTTTTTTTTTTTTTATTGAATTTGAATTCCCTGGGGGTGCTTCCCACGGGGGGCCAAAATTTTTTATACAGTTATTGCATTAAAACACAATGCAATGGGGTTTGTACAAACACGGGCTTTTTTCATACTTCAGCCGGGAACAAAAAGAGTAAAACAAAAAACAGGTGACGGGGAACCTTCATCAGGCTTCCGCCCCAGTTAACGTCAGGACAAGCAATCTCGTACAGAAGTCCCGAGGGAGGGGGAAACAGTTTCAAATCATCTAGACGCCGCGGTCATGTTCAACGTGGTGTTTAAGGGGTTAAACAGAGCAATATGGAGAAAATAGCAGCCGTCTCCCGCCGCCTATATAGCGGGATCCTGGGGCGATACCGCTACAAAGCCCCTTACTGCTATCAGGACGTACCCATACGTCTAGATGCGGTGAGGGTTTAACTTTCCAAAAGAATATTGCTTAGCTACACTGGTACAGTCGCCGTTTTTCCTCTACACAGTGTCACCCCAGGCACTCACTGAGCAGAGGAACAGTGGTGCATCCCAATTGACTCAATGCACAGCCAAGTGGCCAAGAGCTTACATGTGCAGGGAACATTTAGAAGAGGATGCAGTTAGAAGTTTGAGAAAATACTAATTCTTTAAGATGTCTCTGTATAGCCATTACTAAAACTAGTTCAAAAATTGTGTGTAGCATACCTTAACATGGTTGGCCACATTAAAACAAAAAGAGCAGCTCCAGCGTCTCCAGTAAAATCAACAACGAACCTACGCCCTTCCTCTGATCCCTGGTTTCAGCACCATATTTTCCACCAACATGCTGTCACTTCTGAATGGGAACGACAACGCTGCAGCCACGAGCCACTAATTTACATCACTGTTTGGAAGTTAACAGCGCCGAACGGTGATGAAATAGAGGCACATGACTGTTGCAACCAATCGGCATCTGCGGCGGTGATGTCCCCATTCCGAGGTACTGGAACTGGAGACCAGAGGTAGGAAAATGGAAGTTTCATTATTTTACTGGAGAGCCCAGGAGCTGCTCCTTTCTTTTTCTTAATAGGTGTACAACTCCTTTAATAACTCATTTAAGGATCTTTGTCATAAAATATAAAAAAATGAACTATACAAATCTACAGATACTAAATTATATCCTCAAGCCATATTTGAGAGATGACACTTTTTGAAAAAAAATAGAAATATTGCAACAGGCATAATTAAAGAACCAAGTTCTCTTGCAAGAAAAAGAAAAACCCTAAAGGCGCGTCCCCATGGCACAGGACACACGCAGGTCGGTTTACCCGACCGGTATTTGTCCGGTTTTTGTGCCGTGCACACGGCCGCAGGGGGACGGTTTTTCTCCGTGATTAGCAGAGAAAAGCCCTCCCCTTTCACTTGTTCATATTCAGTCTGAAAACGGAAGAATGAACAAGCACAATGTTTTTCGCCAGGCGGAAAACCCGTGCAGCGGGGACGGCTGCACGGGTTTTCCATAGCGGCCCGTTTTTTTCAGACTGAAAAACCGGCCGCAAACCGGTGCCGTGGGGACATGGCCTAAATGTTTCTATTGCTGCAATGCATCTTAAACACACAACAGCAAAACAGCATATAGTCTAGACTAACAACATGCAATATTTAGTACACAACCATTATCCAATTGGTCTTCAATTTGCTATTTCTTTTAGCTAACAGACTGTCTCCAGGTAAAGACATGCCCAGACTACTCAGGTTTAGTCTGTAGTCTATATAGCCACCCAAATAGCACAGGAAAGGTTTTTAACGCTTAAAGAGAACCTGTCACATAGTTTATGCCCCCTTTGCTGAGGACAGTACAAGCTAGTGACAGACAAGCTGCTTCCAGCGCTCTGTAAGATGCAGCAATTTCAGTCTGTTCTGCCAGGGATGAGCCCAGCTTATTCATGAGCAAAGGTTAGTGCCACCCATTTGCTACCTATTCAAAGTTATAGCTGGACTCAGCTGGTGGTAGAGGGGGCTAGCTACGAGTGCGCGGGGAACCCAAATTACCAAATTTCAGCACTAAATGTTCTGAAACTGCTGCATCTTAAAAAAAAAATGGGATATAGCGCTGGAGACAGCATGTCTGTACAGTCCTCCGCAAGGGGGACATAACCTATGTGACAGGTTCCCTTTAAAGATATAGGACTTAATCCTGCACTACGTCCATATGATAGAACTTCTTGCCTGGTCATTGGGAGACTCTGCAGTCCTAAATCACCAATTAATCCTTAATGTCCCAACTAAAGGACATCTCTGTGTATTCACCTGTCACCAATTAGGAAGGCTGGATGGATCCAGCTGAGGTTAACCTGTTAGTAATGTACTGCAAATACAATAAACCTAAAACAAAGAGAAAGGAAAAGAAAATCAAATCTCACTTGTTTCTTTTGTCCTATGCGATGAGCTCTTGCTTGGGCCTGAAGGTCATTTTGTGGATTCCAGTCAGAATCAAAAATGACTACTGTATCAGCTGAAGCAAGGTTTATTCCAAGACCACCAGCACGGGTAGAGAGCAGAAAGCAAAAGTCCTATAGAGGGAGAAAATAAAAAATGCCTTTTTTTTGCAATTCAGACACTACAAAAATAAAACAAGGCTACAGAACAGGCTAGGCTCTCATGTGTGCACAAGTATTTTCCTTTGTCGCTTTGCTGTCACCGAAAACAGATACATTAGAATTTCCTTTTGACACGCTCTCACCTCTGATCCTTCAGCATTGAAATGGTCTAGTGCCTGCTTTCTTATTTCTCCTTTGATGGAGCCATCTAATCGCTAAAAAAATAGCATCACAAGTTTAAGCAAAGGCAAAATGCATATAAAATAAAACAGCTTGTATACTAAACTCGACAAAACTTACCTGAAAGGGAAACTGCCTTGACTTTAAATAATCTGCAAGGATGTCCAGCATCCGAACCATTTGAGAAAATATCAAGACTCGATTACCACGTTCTCTCAGACGTACTAACAACTTGTCCAGAAGAATTAATTTACCACTACTCCGAATTAAGTGCTTCAATGAAAAAAACATGAGAAAAATTTATTATAACACGTCACGATCCATTGTAGAACCATTATTTTGAGAATATAGCATTTTCTCATTAGCTGCTATAAAATAAGTATTGACATGCATCACTAGCAATTTGGGATCCCAGCAGCTATGTGAGAAAGGAGGAGACAGCAGGTCTGCTAGCCTGGAGCATGGATTTATTTCCTGTAGTGTGTTACAACAGGAGTTTTCTCACCAGGCAGTTTCACAGGCACAGCCAGCTTGTCTTTTCACTCTGTTCAGACTGTGGGTGGTTTTATAGCAGTGATCGGCACATATAGCTTCTCTGTAACTAGCTGAAACATTACAAAGAGCAGTGCAGGACAACTAATCTTCAGCAAACAAAGCTACATGTGCTCTGAGACGTTGCTTATCTGTAAACAAAAGCTAATCTTGTTACAGATAATTAGTATGCCCCAGAGTGAGCTCAGTCCATCCATGGTCAGGTCACTCCCTGCTCTTTGCCCTCTGCTCTAGTCAGATAGAGTTATGGTCAGGTAAACATATAAACCTGTGTGCACTCAGGGCAGATAAAATCTCTCTGATCTCCTAACTAAAATCAAATGACTGATGTATTTAGAAAGTGCCTTCAATTACATGTCCCTACTTGTTAAAAGCTAATCTTTGTAGTAAGAAAACACCTTTAAAAAGCCATTCGTAAGATAGCCCCAAGAGATTCTAGAAAGGTGGCAACTCGATCAAGTTTAACTTTCTAGTTATCGTCTCTTAGTTGAAGATCCCAATTTTTTGCCCTATTTCACAAAGTCATTTAAAACAAGTCTAGCGAATCACTTATTTCCCTCGTTTTCCCACTTTGTTCTTACCTCCCCCCCCCTCCCTATTTTGCTGCAAAACTTTGTATGATTCTTTATATGTCAAAGAAACCTAATACAAATTCTATTTGCGGTTAAAAAAAAAAGTCTAGAGGAATGCAGTTTTCTGTCTATGAAACCAGCAAGAAATCAAACGCATTATTATAAATGTAGTTTTAAATTAAAGGGATGGTATAGGATAAGAAAAACATGGCCGTTTCCTATGATAAACAGGAAGACATCTGTCCACAGGTTGTGTCGTATTACAACTCAGTCTCATTCACTCATTCCAGTCAATCCATGGACAGGGGTAAGGTGTCTAAAAGAAAGCATACATTTTTTCCTAATTCTGTACAACTCCTTCAAAGGTCGGCGTTGTGGCTTACCTGTAATGCTTCTTGTCTGTTATAAAATTCATTATCTTCAGGTGGCTTTATGAGGTAGCAATGGTTACAACATTTCTTTAGCTCCATCATAATGTTCAAAAAGCCTGAGGTACTGCCCTTGGAACCTTTGCTCAAGGCCTTGTAATTCCGTGTTAAAATCCACCTAATGAAAGCACAGTAGTGATTGTAATATTGCAACTCAGGGCTCATGTCAATCTCCAATATGATGTATATCCTGAACACTATATTAATGCAGTTCAGTGAGGACCTGCATACATTTATATTTCCACATGGAGATACAGGTAAAGCTGCTTAAAATTATTACACACTATTACATGCAGTATGTCTCTCTAAAAGGAAAAATATGCCTAAGACAGCACCCAAACTAAAATAATTTTCTATGGACAGTGTTGAACGAGCTTTGTATTAGTCATCAATGGTAAGTATGCACACCTGAACTAGTCGTATTGAGGCAAGTATATAGATTTCCTTTAATTGGACGTTATTTTTCCCATTATCGTGCTACCATGCCGCTCATTTTGTGCTTGGAGATCCGTTATTGGACAACCTAGGACTTCAGGCTTAGCATCGGCTTTATCACCTTAACATAGGGCCGTGATTGCCTATGTATTATATGATCTTGATCAATCAGTTTATCTCTGTCTGTTAAATTCCCTTGCTTTTCCTGATGAACACCATCTATCGTGGGGAGAAACGCCATTGGAAAGTAATTTCGGTATCTGTGATGTGGATACAATTATTTGGACTGTTATGTGTACATTTGGAACTTATACTAGCAGGATCTTGTGTACATTGTGAAAATAATTGGGGAAAGTTTGTCACCATGTATGGTATTTTATTGTGGGAATGGACTATTTCTTGTCAATGTTTGTCCACTAGATAGCATTGTAGTTTACACATCTTTGACAGTATATTAAAATTTGTTTATTGCTGTATGGTATATTTTGCTGTGCTATATATTTTGGCGCATGTAGGCTACTGTTTTGATGTTTCCTTTTTTGTGGATTTTATTACTGTGCCTATAATATATAGAGTCTTTGTCCAATTATAGCTAAGGTAGTTGGTCCCAGGGCTTATAGTTTTGTAGGTACGTGATACGGGTCCGCCCTTATCGGGCGAACACCCCTTTTTCACGGGCTAGGTAGTTACGTTTGGTAGGGATTGGATTTTTCCCTATTAGATCTAGGAATAGTATTCTCTTTGGCACAATGAGTTATTTTAACTAAAGATATTTCATTAAAGGTTAAGTTTTATGTTTGTCCTAGGATTTATTCTATTGTGTGTATTTGGTGTAAAATAATTTTGCTAGCAATAAACATTGTGCCACATATAGGCCAAAATTCGAGTTGCATTATATAATCATCTTCCACAATTGCTTCACAAGTCCGTGACAAGTACTTACTTATAGTATTGTTTCTGTAAAGCACTCATCTCAACCCTTAAAATTTGTTCTACTTTAGCTGGTAAAGATTTCTCCACATCTTTCTTTACTCTTCTTAGAAGGAATGGCTCAAGTTCTTTGTGAAGACTGGCATATCCATATTCTCTGCCTTTACCATGTTCCTCTTCGAAGTTCTCCCAGGAGGAGAACCTATTATGAACAGACATGAAAAATATATTGAGTACCTTTTGCTCAACTGAAGACAAACTGCATGCCTACAACTGGAAGATATCAACAGTCTTTGGGCTTTAGGTCAAATAATGATAAAAAGAATAAAAAATAAAATCTGCTTTCAAGCCTGCCTTTTATAGTTTAAAAAAAAAAAAGGTTACAACCCAAGACTTTCTGAAACAGAAAAAAAAACGTCTGACAGTGGGTAAAGTATGTATCAAGTTGCTAAGGCCTGTTATAAAGAATACTTTTGTATTTAAAATCCTTACTTTTCTGGCATAATGAAGTGAAGCAGAGACCATAATTCTTTAAGGGAATTCTGCAGAGGTGTTCCAGTGATGAGAAGACGATGATTTGACTTGAAGTCTATCAGGGTCTTGTACAGCAGGGAATCATCGTTTTCAGGCCGTTGAGCATTCATCAATCCTCAAAAGCCCAGTTAAACACCACATTAGAAAAACAAATGATGGACCACAATTGTTTGCAGTTTATCACCGGGACTATGACTGTGGTTGGAGAACTGGTTTCAGCCAAATATTGTAAACAATATTCAAGAGTGATCTCCATTTTAATGATCAAGTGGATGTGCTGGTGTTCACATACATTTAACAATACAATACTCAACAGCCAGAGGCTGGCAGATGGTAAGATCAAACATCTGTTATGGCGACATAAGCTGGGACACAGACAAAAATATGCAAACTGAACTGACCAGTAGAAAATTCCTGCCGTTTAAAAAGGCTCAGTAATTAATATAAGGCAACAAATATGGTTTACTAGATGCCGATTGCCCATAGACTTTAATTGTCCGAGTGCATGATATGCAATTCTGCATGCCCGTTTTAAATTGTGCAGCTCTGGGAACCAAAAGGTGGATAGCAGCAGCGGGCAGACTCTCCAGGAAAAGGCAGGGATGGTTTATTACTGTCCCTGCCTTCCCAAACGCTGTATACTGTGTGTTCTACTGTACTAACAATGTTACATGGATTGGTCCGGGTAAAACTACAGTTGTTGCTGGGTTTTTACCGAGGTACAGAATTGAGTCCTGCAGCCAGTGCTGGTGGCTGATATTACTCACTATAATTGGGGCCAATATATCAACCCCAGTTACAGGGGAAATCAGTAAAAATATTAGGTAAAACTGCCCCTGAGAGGCCTTTCTAACCTTATGGAGGCACAATATGTCAAATAAAAGAAAAAAAAAAACTCCACCACTGACTGTTCAAATACCAACCCTTTAGCACACCCTTATCGGTCACTCTTAAAACTTTATATCACCCATATTAAAAAAAAGTCCATATTGAAAAGTTAACGGTTACAAAACTTATTTTACTGCCATTTTGCTGTTAAGAAAACCACGAACGTAAAAACTTTTTTTTTTTTTTTTTTTTTTTTACCATTTTTCCGCAACCCTTTGTTAAACAACCTCCCCCCCACCCCCCAAAATAAAAAAAAATATAATAAAAAAAAAAAAAAAAAATAACAAAAATTAAGCTCTTTTGTTTACAAGAAAAAAAAGCAAGGCGGGAAAGCGTAGTAGTTGTTCAAACTTGTATGTGCTAAATAAACCGTGCCTGGTCAGGATGGTAGGTAAACGGCGCTGTCAGGAACTGGTTAAAGGGGTACTTATGGCATATTGATAGGATATGCAGGAATAACAACGCACTTTATAAAGACCATAATAAAACTTAGTGGTTCTCGGACAAACAAGATAATAGCATTTACTGGCTGTTCACTGTAAAATAGAAGTCAAAAGTGTGCTACATCAGTACACTCCGATAGTGTAATAGTCCTATTTTAAAGTGTCTAGGTTTTGACTGTGGAGGTCCAGGTGCTGAGACCCAAAATAATTGCTTAAATTAAGAGGTATAAGCACTCAACTAAATGCTATACCTCTTAGTTTCTCAGGGGCTTAGCTTTCCTCATAGACTTTCTGAAAATCCGTACTCCAATTGCTGCCCCACTGATAAAAACTTCTGATGAGTCACTATCACGTTCCAGAGTGTTTTAAAAATTACAGATATTCATGAACTAAAGATTAGTCAGAAACAGGTAAGGGCTTGTTTCACCACTGACATTTTGGATGTTCTTACGGATCCGTTTTTAACATGCGAAACCTGGATGCACAACTGCATCCAAAAGCGGATCCAGGGAAACGCAGAGCTTTTTTTTGGTTGCGTATTGGATGCGTTTTAACGGATCCGTTTTTGGATGCGTATTTTCAATGCTTTATTAAATCTAACCTATCAATCTGCAATTTAATTATAATAAACTATCCAATGACCAAGAAAAAACACTTTTTTACCTAGTGTCAATAAAATCTGTACACTACACTACTGATTTTAGATCACCCATTTTTTTTTTTAAATCAACCAATAGTTTTCAAAACCCACCCAACTGTAAATGAAATTAACTAACAATTTATTAAACTAATATTTATAAACTAAACATATATTTAGCTATACATATCCACTCACGGCCACTTTATTAGGTACACATGTCACTGCCTCGTTAACACCTTAAATTTCTAATCAGCCACTCACATGGCGCAAATCAGTGCATCTTTTAGGCATGTAGACATGGTCAAGACAATATTCCTGCAGTTCAAACGAAGAATCTGTATGGGGAGAGGGTGAATTTGAGTTGCCTTTGGAACGCGTGGCATGTTGTTCGGTGACTGATAGGGATGGTCTGTGCGTATTTCAGAAAACTGCTGATTTCCTGGATTGTCACGCACCAAACATCTCTTGGGGGTTTACAGAGAATGGTCACGAAAAAGGAAAAAACCAATCCAGTGAGTGGCAAGTCTGTGGGGAAATCGCCTCTTGTTGATGCCCAGAGAGTAAAATGAGAATGGCGCAGGGACTGGTTCGAGATTGATTGAAATGGCAACAGTGACTCAAATTGCACCCGTTACCAACCAAGGTAGGCTGGAAGAGCATCTCTGAACGCAACAGTACGCGGACACTTTGGTGGCAGATTGGGCTACAGCAGCAGAAGACCACACGGGGTGCCACTCTTTCAGCTTATGAACAGGAAACTGAGCTCAAATTTGCACCCCAAAGTCATCGAAATTGGACAATAGAAGATTGGAAAAAACACGTTGCCTGCGTCTGACTGAGTCTCGATTTCTGCTGCGGACATTTTCGGAGGGTAGGGTCAGAATTTGGCGTCAACAACAAGAAAGCAGGATCAATCTGCATTGTTTCAAAGGCATCAGGTGGTGGTGGTCGGTTGTTCATGGTGTGGGAATATTTGTCTTGGCCTCTTTGGGCCACCTTGGTACCAACTTGGAGGCAATCGTATTCTGCAAATATTGTGAAAAAGACCTTGTTGAAAAAATCTTTGCCACGAAGAAGTGAGGCAAAGTTCTGAAGGGCAAAATGGGTTCCAAACCCCCGTTACTAGCATGGTGTACCTAATAAGTGGCGGTGAGCTGTATATATTTTATATACTTTTCCTTTTTTTTTTTCATTTGAAAATTTTATTTTAACAATTTTTCAATATACACAAACAACATTACAGGGAACTTCTGAAAAGGTCTCCACTTCAGTTGCTCAGAATGAAATCTGCCAATCTAATACGATACTTAGAGGGAACATTCCGTACTAGGCTATTGCCTCATCAGATACAAAGTACTTCAACTCTTCAATCCTCGCAGAGTAAAAAAGAACCTAGCGATTTTGAGGAAATGTAAAACTAAGAATGATTTAAGATGGAGTTGATCCCGGAAATGAGTCCCTTTGTCGAGACACCTGCTTTAACAGAGGAACGACTCATAAGGGAGTCGGGTGGGAGAGGGTTCTAGTCCCGCTACAAGGGTGTAAAGGGAGGTGGGTGATCTGGAGATAATGAAATCCAAGAGCTCTGCGGCAAAACGTGGTCCCTCTTGAAGAGCCTCCAGGTTTGCAACCTGCGATCTTGCGCCACTCGCTTTATCTACAAAACGGAATGAGACCGCCCAGCCATGGCCGAGCAAAGTATCCTGTAGAGCTAGTGGTCGAGAGGGGTACAGCAAAAGATGGCCATAGACGAGGCGGTTGAAGCCTAGGTGGTATACATTCCCTTACGAGCCTCCCAAATTTGGATGGTGATTTTAAATACGGGCTAACAAGCCGGGGGCGCGGTAGAAAGTCGGGTAATGGCACAGGAAAGCAGTTATACGCTGCAGGGGACACTCTTTTCCCAACCCCGCGGCCACCTCTCATTTACTTGCTCATCCCTCCTCCTCCTCTGCCTCCCATAGAAACCCCTGTAACCTGCTTGCCATTCGCTGTACGTATTTTTCTGCCCCTTTAAAGTGTGCTATATGGAACGCCCGATCGTCTGCAACAAAACTCACTGCTGTCATGACTCTTTTTCTCTCCAACTCCTCAACATGCTGGCCTCACAGGAGAAACATGGCTCCAGCATTTGACACGCTTCCCTTGCCGCTCTCACTTGGTGGGCTACACTTCACCCAAACCCCCAGACATGAGGAACAGGCCGGGGGTGGAGGAATTGGCATACTTCTCTCTCACACTGCTATTACCCAGATCCTTCCTCCTGCACCACTTCCCTCATCTTTCCCTCCTTGAGTGAGCCAACCACACCTCAGACTCGTGCAGCCATTGTCCATCAGAGTCGCAGTTGTCTACAGACAACCCCGCCAGATTCTGGATCAGTTTGCCGCCTGACTCCCACACTTCCTCTCATCTGAAATTGCCACAACTCTCATTCATGTGTGCATTTCTCTTCCCCATTGATGACCCCTTGTCTCCTTCTGCCTCCACAGTTCCTTTCATTAACCTCCTCTCATCCGGCCCTCTCGCAGTTTTACCTGACTCCCCAACCCACATGGATGGGAACTCTCTGGATCTGGTCTTCTGTATCTTTCACTCAATTTCATAACTCAACTAATTCTCCTTATGCTCTCTACTGACCACAATCTTATCTCCTCTTTCACTAATTCTCATCCTTTCTCTGGAAAAAACCTAGAACATCATACCATACAGAAAGATTCGCTACATTAATACTCAGGACTCCCACAGACACAATACAGTCCTCACTGCCCCCAATCTCCGCCACTCTCCTGTCAGGACCGGCTGTTTTTCAAAACGTTACAATGAAACTCTCACAAACTACCCAGGACATGTTGGCACATCCACACAAGGCACACCAGAGTCAGGACGCCGCGCCTTGGCACACACCTCAGGACTCGTTTTTCCTCATGCGATGTTCCCAGGTGTTTGATGTGCGGCTGTGGTGAAAGTCAAAGCTACCTGGCAGACCTTTCTCCACTAAAAATCTCATGACTCAGGACTTATCACACTGGCATTTTATGCGCCAAACACACAAAAAATATTTCACCTCCTTCATATCCCACACTACACAACCACCCAAAAACGCCCTTCTTTGACCAACATTCATCCCTCCTAAGGCCTAAAGCTCAGGATCCGGTCACTGAACCTCTGATGCTGAAGACCTGGCACTCAACTTCAAGACCAAAATTGTAAAATATCCGGCCAAAACATCACAATACACAATTCCCAATTAATACCCATTCTGTCCCTCCCACCACGTCCTCTAATACTACTCGCAGGCCCTTGACCACAGACGGACAGAGGGAAGTTGTCAGGCTTCTCCTGTCTTGCTGTCCCACACCCTGCTTACTGACCCACCATTCACATCAACCTCGTCCAGTGGTTTTTCATCCAGCTGTCCTCTCTCCACCCTTACTTGCTATCCTGAAACCTCTCTCTCCCCACTGTAGGATCTGCCATCTTCCTTCATACACGGCCATCATAAACCCTTTACTAAAAAAGCCCTCTCTGGATCCTGTTCCCCTGTGCTGATAAAACTACAGACCAGTCTTCTAACCTTGCCCTTAATCTCTAAACTCTGTGATCGCTTGGTCTACTCTCGCCCCTACTACGCTATTCTCTCTGCTAACTCTCTTCTTGACCCACAGCAATCAGGTTCTCCGCACCCCTACACTCCACGGAAACTGCTTAGTATAGTCTAAAGACCTACACAGCAAAAATCTCTGGGTATTACTACTCATTGTTGCTTCGCTTGGATCTCTCTGCAGCATTTGTACACCTGTAGGTATTCACCAACTTCTCCTCTGCGATGAATCAGACACATTGGCCTCCAGGACACCAGCTCTCGCCTTGGTTCTCGTCCTACCTCTATGAACCGCTCCGTCAGGTCTCGATTTCTGTGTTCCACACCTTTCTCTCGCTCTCTCCTCTTGTGTTGGCGTTCCTAATGGGATTCGTTCTAGGGTCCTTCTTCACTCTTTTCATTGATAACAGCCCTCCCCCCATTGGACAAAACATCAGTAGATTTGGCTGACCAGTACATCTCTATCGCGGATGACACCCAATTATACACCTCCTCCCCGCGTGAACATCACTACAAGCCTTGATACAAAAAACACCAGTACTGTCTGTTCAAAACTGTCTCTGACAAATCATGTCATTCTCCATCTGAAACTAAACCTAAGACTGAATTCTTGTCTTTCACTCGCATCTTACTAACCAACACCACCCTGCTATTCTTTTGTTTTTTCTCGTAAGTGGTTACTCCACCATTTCTTCCTAGGCAGCAGGGACCGCTGTCTAGGGTTTTATTTGATTCTGACCTGACCCTTCTCCCCATATATCCAATCCGCTTGACCGATCCTGTCACTGGCACCCTCAAGAATATATCCAAATACGTCCAATTCTCCACATGTATGGAAACGACTCAAACTCTCTTTACTGCTCTTATTCTTTATCGTCTTGACAACTGCACTCCTTGCTTATCGGTTCTCCCTCTCTGCAACTCTCCCCTACTCAAATCATGTCCAGGTAATGCAGCAGCCAGCAGTTGGCTGTTCTTTCTCTCCAGCGCTATACTGATTGACTATTCCCTGTTCTGTCACTGACACTGGTTGCCTATCCAGTCAGGTTACAGTACTAAACTCAGCACTCTCACACTATAAAGCTCTCCACAGCGCTGGCTGTCCCTACATCCCTCCCTATGTCTCTGTTACCGCCCCTACCCGTGCTCTCCGCTCTGCTGATGATATCAGACTTCATTTCCCTCAAATCATCCGAACTCACTTGCCCGCCTACAGATTTCACACGAGTGCGCACCAATTCTCTGGAATCATGGCTACCGCGGCGCGATCAGGCACATTCACAAACCCTCACAGTTTTTAAGTGGCTCTGAAAATACATTTCCTCGGTCTGGCCCACCATGCTACCCTAACTGCTTTCACACAACATCTGTCACTCCCTGCACTTGGGCACTCACAGGCACTTATCTGTTATAGATGTTCAGTCTGGGTGGCAGGTGCATCCATTTTCATTTTTATGTAAACACCCCATATTTATGAATCATGGCCGGCCCCATTGTAAACTTAGGCACTTTTCTTACCGTATGTTTCACCATTACACCTAAAGATGTAAGCTCTCACGAGCAGGGGCCCTCACACTTGTGTTCTATTTGTAAGTACTTTTAATGTGTAATGACTGTATGTTTAACTTGAATTTGTAAAGTGCTGCGGAATATGTTGGCGCTATAGAAATAAAGATTATTATTAGGGTGTGTAGGGGCCAACCACAAATTCTCCACCTCCATCCATTTCGAATATGAGCGTAAGGCGGACCATTGCAGGGATACAACGGAGATGCGTGTGGACCAGTAATAATGTATCATGTTAGGAACCGACAGCACCCAACCACCCCCCCTCTGCCTGCCGTCACAAGGGACCATCCCTATATAGCCAACACTATGCCTCACCGTGAGCCCAAATAAATTGGAGGCAGGCCAGCTTGCTAAGATTTCAAAACTCCCCTTAGGGGGACCGCCAGAATGGCAAGTTTCAAAAGTGTAAAAGTAAGAGCTTGGGTAAAAACAGACATTCTTGATGTGTTGATCCTACGTAGAAGGAATATAGGCAGCGAGTGCACATTTTTGAAGGAGAGGCCTTCAGCTCCCTAAAGAGCGGAGGAAAGTTAGCCTGGTAAAGGGAGTGATATCTGTCAGTAACAACCAAAACCACAAGATACTTTAAAGGATTGTGTCTGCCACTTTTAAGGGAAGTTACATCTAAGATGAGGGGGAGGGATCAGCGGGACTGGTTGATGGGGGGGCCTCAAGTTTTTGTGGTTTTCACTTTATACCCGACCAGGAACCAAACGCTCCAAAAGTGCGTGCAGGGCTCGGGGAGTGAGGTATGTAGATCGGTCAATAATATACATTTTCTAATATTATAAAACATTTTTTATTATTATATAAATAGTATACAAATTTAATAGTCTATTATATACATTTATATTATATATATAATTATATAATTTATATAAATATATATTTATATAACATTTATAAACTAAATATAACCCAAACATAATATTAAATTTTATATTTAATTTAAATCCAACGCGTTTTACGGATGGTTTTCCGTCCATCGAAAGCGGGGGATCCAATAAGCACCCAATGTATGCTGCGCTTTTGGATCCGCCTTTCGGATGCACAAACAAGGGCACTCCATTATTTCCTATTGGGGATTTCAGGCTTGAGTATAGCAAGAGGGAATTGACATGTCAATTCTTAAAACGGTCCGAAAACAGTGGATCACACGGAGAAAGCGAATCGGCAATCACTCGTTGGTGAATAGCGATGTGCTATTTTGCCATTGAAAGCATTGTAAATCACACTGACATTGTCAGAATCCGTTTGCGGATCAGTAAAATCGGTCACAAAATAATCGTTGTGTGATAACAAGCAAACAAATGTAGCATAACATACAATATTGTAAAACAAAACAAGAGCATGATTAGCAACGTTCAGCATCGAATAAAAGATGCACAGTTTACTACTGTTCATGTCACGGTTTATGCTGAAACTTGAAGGGTAAAACTTACTTTGTCCTTTAGCAGGATTTCATATGTTGTTAATACAACATTAAACTTTAACCGCTTTGTTTGTAGGTGCATCCACTCATGTGTCCTTATCTGAAACAAATAAATTAGGTTTAGACAATATATACCATTTTTTTTTTTTTTTTTAAAGTATGCATATATATGCATAAACAAAAGTGGAAATATAGAATAGAAACTAAAAGTGTTAACTCATTTTTCACTAACACAAAAGTCAACAAATTTTGACCCACTAATGTATTCAAACAGGTATATAGGATTCTGGTACGGACTCATAAGGAAAAAGCGCCTCCCCCAAACAAAGTGGATTGGAAAAAAAAGGAAAACAAAAAAAGGATCTGGGACAAAAAACTTTAGAGTCCGTGGAATATTATCTAACAATTTTTAAATATTTCCTTGTAACAAATAGTGGACTACTTAAAAACTCAATCTCCAATATAAATTTCGCAGGTAACCTACCACATTTCTGCTATTTATGTCCCCCAAATACACCACAGCATTCATTAGAGGAGCCCAGTTCTGAATTTCTCTTTGCCAGGAGGTTAAAGTAGATAGAGGAACAACAATAAGAAATGGTCCATAAAGTTGATGTTCATGGAACAAATAATTCAAGAAAGAAATGGTCTGAATGGTTTTCCCCAGTCCCATTTCATCCGCCAGAATACAACTGTTTCCTCTGGAAAAAGAAAGACATTTCAATTTTGTGCAGCCTGACAGAATTATCAATGCATTTACAGTCATTAAAGTGTCAACAATAAAGGCTTTGTTTTTACTGAGAATTCTCACATTTACTAAAAAGCCAAAAGTCAAGTGACATCAAGCAAAAATAAGTGAAGCAGCTTGCATCAAGCTACACTTACTGTGTGAACCTGACCTTACAAATAGTGGCAGTGTATTCTGCGTCCAAAAGATATTTAACCCCTTGACTTAAATGTACCTCATACAATGCTTTCCCCATGTATACTTATGCCAGGATGATCGTGTAAGCAAAACAGCTGTGCCTGTGTAATAACCAGCATGAGCCCACAAGCAATTGACTACTGGCCTCCTGTTAAAAGGAGGAAGAATCAGAACACACTGAAGATGGCCATTTAACACTGTAAAATCCAAAACAGTGTTTACACTTTGAAGGGGTAAATCCCCTACTAGAGGTCATTGTTAGCATTGATTCAAATGGTCTGACAGACGCGGGTCCCGGCGGCACGCTCGGCTGTACTAATTTCATTGGGAGAGTCCTGACCTCCTCTCCGTTTAAAATGGAGAGTATTTAGGGCTCATTCTTGGGATAGGTGCAGGTCCCACATCTAGGACCCGGACCGATGACATATCCTATTTATATGCCACTAATGTCTACAGTGAGATCCACTTAAATATGTAAAATTATTCCCAAATACATTTCTGTTCTGATACTGCTTACTTTTACAGCTAGAGTTATCGCCTCCAGCTTGTGTTCATAGGAGTCCCTAGGTCACCGGTCACCTTTCTCTGCTCTAGCAGCCCTGGTCGGGAGGATGACATCACTCCATGCAGTGTCTTATCAGATGCACGGTAGCTTATGTTTTTTTTACTGACAAACTAACATTTAGAGCTCTGTAGCCTTGTGTCCTGCTGTTAAAACCACATGATCACCAATGTCCCTGTTAACAGGCTCAGCAAGGAATAGCAGAGCTGAAATATCAAACATTGCTATAAAACCGCCCATAGCCTGAACAGAAAGTGGGAGCCTGAAGGTGGCTGTAAAAAGCAGGCTCTGTGAAATACCCAAATGAGAATTAATGCGGAGGTCAACAGCGACTGCAGCAGCTATGGGGCAGGCATCCTGTCAGCATGACAACACGTCACGATGTAAGGGCATGTCCCCACGGCACAGGTTTTCGGCCAGTTTTTTCAGACTGTTTGCGGTTTTGCTGACCATCTGAAAAACCGGTTGCAAACGAGCACAATGGGCCACTAAGGAAAACCCGTGCAGCAGTCCCCACTGCACAGGTTTTCCGCCCGCAAAAATATTCAACATGCACATTCTTTCGTCCGGTTTTGGGACGGAATATGTGCATGTCAATGTGAAGGGGGAGGGCTTTTCTCCGCTCCATTGTCCCTTGCCATGTAAACGGCCCCTAATCACAGATTGCCGATAGTCTGCAATGCCAGCTGGAAGCCTGACCTAATAGACTTCTTGCCAGTGTTACATAATGAAAAAATAAAATTGCTGTCTTGAAGGTCGACAATAAATCGGACCTTACAAAAAAGATCAAATAAAGCAGCAGCTCTTACTTGCACCAGGAGTGTGCCAGCCAGTTTAAGCCATTCAACTGATAGTCTCTCAGCTCCAGTGAATCAGTTCCTCCGATGTATGATGGCTGCTTCTTCAGAGCTACAAACCTTGGCCTCTGTTTTAAGACCTATGACAAAAATGACAGTTGTTATAATCCAACACGTGAAGCACACACTGCAGAAACTAATGGATAATGATTAGCCCTACATATTTCATTGGTATTATATCCACAATATACCATGTGTGATACTACGGAGCTCTTCAAAAATACAAGTAAACTAACGGCGGAATTTATTAAGCTATGTGCTTTTTTTCTGAAAAATATGGCAAGTTTTCGGTCTAATTTTCTGCTAAATAAATTTAGTGTATCTTGCTCCAGTACACTTTGCATTAAGACCAGCATATGAAACTCAATCCCCCCTCCCATTATGCACTTTACATTTGTTTAATAACCGTAAATGTTAAAAGATAAACTATATTAAATGGTTTTACTGCATTTTGTACTCATTAGTGGAAAAGCTGGGCAAAGCTATACTTTAGGGCACTAAGTGACTTGTATTTGCAGTTCTACAAAGTAATTTTTATTTCATATTACTTGATAGTTTTATCGCTCTAAACATGCAAACATATGGATAAAAAACAAATACAGAATGGATGGCTCCAGTCTAACACATGGGGAGGGTAAAATTCTGTCATGAAGTAGTTAAAAGGATATTAAAAAGGGGTTAATGACGAACGGAAACCAAAAAAACACTTACATTTTTTTTTTTTATTTGTGATCTAACTGGGAGACTAAGCAAACCAACTCAAGTTCCTTAGGTCAAGAGTAAACCATCTCCCTCCCACTCACATACTAGGTGTTTGGTCGTTTTTTTTTCCCCGAATACATCCCTATATTAAGGGCCACATGTATGAAAACGGTCTAGGTCTAAAATTCACTTTTTTGCCCATAGCAACCAATCAAAACACCACTCTCATTTTCCCAGAGCACTATATGAAATGAAAGGGGAGCTCTGATTGGTTGCTATGGGCAACAAATGAGTTTTAAACCTAGACAGTTTCCATACATGTGGCCCTAAGTGGCTATCTTGTAATATCCTCCATTACACTTACCTTACATTCCCTAAAAGGAATGGTTTTTGACTGATTCCTACAGAAGTATCATCAATGTGTGCTTGAAACTTTTTAGCAATAAGTGCACCATCTTCCCAACTGCATTCTGAATATGGACTTCCCTGCCACTTGCAAAAATAATCTGGGTATCCAGCTGCAGATTTCTGATTGGAATGAGCTAAGGGAAAAAAATATATAAATTTAAATTTAGAAGTCGACAATGAACGGCAAGTTATTACCAATGATCACAGAGAAGCAATGTTAAATATGCAGTGATAGGATCTTGTCGCGGAGTCTATAGTTTGTGTGGAAAATAGTGCTGCTTACAGCATCGGGGAACAGTGGCAGGCACCGTCACTAGTCAATGGGTGTGTAATGTGACAGTAGACAGTGTTGGAACTCCTATTGTAAATGGAAGAGGTTTAGGTTTACAAGGGACTTAAAGGGGTTATCCGGGAGTTTAAAAATTTCATAGAACACTATAAACAGCATTTGCATTGAAATGTAAAGATATTTCACTACCTTCAAGTGCTTCTTTTGCCTACTTATTCATCTGTCATAAGATCCACCTTTGCAGTGAAACTTCCTGCTTGTGGGAGTGTCAGTAGTTCTCCAGCATCTCTTTCCTACAAGTCCCAGACTGCACTGCAATCTAGGACTTCCCTCCACAGTGCTCACAGCTAGACAGTGTGCCGACGTTGGTGTGTAAGGCCATGTTCACACGGCTTAAAATGGGCCGTATTTCGGTCCGTAATTATGCGCCGAAGTGCGCAAATTACGGGCTGAAAACGGCCCATTCATTACGGTAATTCACAGTTCTCATAGAGAACTATGGATTACGTCTCCCCTCCCCGCCCGGCGGGGAGATAATTGACATGTGAATTACTAGCCGCAAATACGCGCCGCTAGCAATTCAAGTCTATGGGCCGGCAAAGTGCCGGCCCCCTGCTCATTCCCCCGCTCCCGCCCCCGGTCACACGGCGCAATTGCGGGGCGTAATTACGCCCTGCAAATACACCGTGTGAACCTAGCCTAACTCCTCAGGTCTGTACTTGCTGTCAGGATAATGATAGCTAGGGCTATGTAAACTGTACAGAGCTGTAGAAATCATTTTAATGACAGCAGTACACAACCCCCCAGCTCTGAAATGCTGTCCTCTGCTCCCATTACTTAAGTTGTGCCAGCAGGACTCAAAACAAACAGTTTCCCATCCCCTGTAATTAATTCTATTATCTTTCAAATTACAGGCTGGTGGGAGTGAATGCAGTCAGATCTTTCTCAGCTCAGGTCACGCCCACTACAGAGGGGTGTTTCTGAACTGGGGTAAGAAAAGACACATAAAACACAAAGCTTTTAGAAATGATAATTTCAGGATCCCATGGTGTGGCAGCTGTGCACAGACACAACCATGGCAGGCAATACCTGCACGAGTTTGCCAGGGACATCAGCAAACTCGAACATCCGCTGATGGCCTTGGTTTCTTCTGCATTCAGCTGCCACACTGTGGGATCCCAGCCTGAGAGAGGACAGATGATCCTACTTATTAAGAGCTGAGACTTAGGCCCTGTTCACATTTGCAGAATGGTGAATGCTTTACACAATGGACGTATAATGGGATCCATGGTGGTTTACGACATATTGATGTTAATAGTGATACATGCTGTCCTACTCTTGCTGTCACATGCAATTGAACAGGCAAAAGATGGTGTAAATGAAGCCTCAAATACTAACATAAAAAAAGCCTAACACTGTATTAATAAAAACTGCTTGCCAACATGTCTGTGCATACAGTATGAACAAAAGATCATTTGTTTACACGGCCCAAACTTACATGTAAAGACACTTTAGTGTAATCTAATCCTAATCCTTAATATAAATGAATAGGTCAAGCTGCACACCTTACAATGGAGCCAAAAAGGTCAATAAAAACTAAAAGCGCATTATGTTGTCATTACAATGGCCAGTATGCAACATATGCAGCTGTAAGCCTATACGTATACCATGTGCTAAATGTTTTCACTTGCATACAGTTGTATTAAAAGGGCTGCCCCACCAAACACATGGATGGTATTTTGATCGGATATGCCATCAGTGTGTGATAGGTGCAGGATCCAAAGGTGGAATACGCAACTATCACAAATTGAAGTTAATGCCTATCGATCTGCCATCAATGTGTATGGTGGGACAAGACCACAAAAAAGCAGAAAGGACTTCATTTTTGTGTATGGTCAAGGCACAGATAGATGTATGTATACCAGCCAAGTGTGTGCCAGTTTTTAGGCATATAGGTAGGTACTCAAGACTGACCTATAATTCTTTCCACAATTTGATACTGTTTATGGAGGTCATCAGTAAGTTCCTGCTGGCAATTATAATACTCTATATCTTCAGGAGAAGCAGCCTTCAACCTGCAAAATAAGAAAAAAAAAAAACATTTTTTAAAAATTTGGCTCCTAAAAACAAAGATGATCTGTTGGAAGTCTAATCAGTTATAAGTGCACTGAAACTATAATACTTATGCAGGGTTTCAAATAACACAGCATCTGTCATAATATAATTATCCATCTACAGAAGAAACAAGATATGAACTCCTCCATTACCATCTTCTTTTTTCCTGTTCCTTTTTCTTGTAATTGTCCAGTTTCTTCATTCCTTTCACATTTTGTTGCTTTAGAGTCTCTTCTGTTTCCCAAGTATTATGGATATGGGACCAACCTTTCCATTTAATTAAATACTGTGTCTCTCCAGCTTCCTTTGTCTCGTCAAAGTTAGCATTAGGATCACCATCCGCTTCAATGGCATAAATCGTTGTGGTGCCTCCAGTAGCTGCAATACACAAGATTCAGTTACATACTGCAAAGTCAAAGCTGAAGCCAATCTCTCACACTTAAGGGCCGTTCACACGGCTTATTGCAGGGACAGATTGCAGACGTATCGTGTGCCGTATTTGCGTTGCAATACGGCTGGAATCCGTCGCAGCCATTACGGTAATCCACAGTTCTCATAGAGAACTATGGATTCTGTCTCTCCTCCCCGCTCGGTGAATACTCCGAGTGGGGAGAAAGTGACATGTCATTATTTACAGCGTATACACGCCGTGAATAATGAATATCTGTGGGGCCGGCGAGCTGCCGGCCCCCCGCTCCGCCGCACGGCGTAATTGCGGGGCGAAATCCGTCCTGCAATTACGTCGCAATAAGCCGTGTGAACCGGGCCTTTGCATACAGAGTACTTATCTGCAATGAATAAAAGACTATTCTCACATGCTGCAATATTAAAGTGTTTAATAATGACCACACCGATATCAGACTTCAACCTGATAGTGGCATGTGCCCAATAATACAGGGCCCTCCTTACAGAAGATTCCACATTAAGCTGCTTCTTCTCTCATAAGCGTTGACCATAGTTGCAGCACATTTGTGCAATGTGTTAACTGGGCTACATCTTGCGGCCAATGCTTTGAAGGGCAGGATAAAAAAAAGTGTGTATATCCTAATCATCAGAGAAACATATTGCCAGCTACAAAGGAGGTCGCACAGGAACGGATAATTTATGGAAAAATATACGTGTGACTTGTGTATATTAATCAGTATCCTACAATACAAGCAGCATTCTGATTCCCCATTGACCATTCCCAGAAGCTAAAAAAAAACCTTTTCTAATCATGCCAAACCATGTAAATGGTAATTTTGTTAAGGTGGCTGAACAACAAGAAACTAAGAGCCAACACATTTACAAAGCCCCAAACACTAGCTCAGCACTTCAATAAGGTGGCACCCAAAACCCACTATAAAGCTTTTCAGGCTTTCACTTACTGCTAAAGGATAGGTTAAAAAGGTTTTCCCATCGGTTTCACAGAGCCTGCTATTCACAGCCAGCTTCAGGCTCCCACTTCCTGTTCAGGTTGTGGGAGGTGTTATAGCAATGACTGACATTTCAGCTCTGCTATTCATATCTGAGCAGGTAAGAGGGACATTGGTGGTGAATGGGGTTCTAGCTACTGGGCACAGAGCTCTAAAGGGTTAAATGTTGTTAGTAAGAAAGAAGCAAGCTCCTTTGCTGCTAATAAGAAACAGCAAAAAGTGATGCAAACACTATAAACAAGCACTATAAAACAGTCAAAAGGAATATAGGAATTTTGTTTCAAAAAGTATTTCTGCTACTTTAGAATATATGACAATTTGAGGTTCTTAGTGTATATTTTTGAACAAAACTGTAAATGTCCATCCACCACAACAATGTGACCTCAACGCAGATGGGAACCTACTCTGATAATTTTTGCTTTTTGGACTGTTTGCATGGGGGCATGGCTATCCTCCATTTTGGTTGCGCAACCTGCCCATCTACACAGACTGTTTTTAAATCAAGAGCAGAATGTAGCTGGGACCTTCTTGCCCTGAAAATATGGAGGTTGAACAGACACCAAGGGCCACACATATGCAAACTGTCTAGGTCTAAAATTCACTTTGTTGCTCACAGCAACCAGAGCGCCCCTCTAATTTTTCCAGAGCACTAGCTGAAAGGAAAGGGGCGCTGATTGGTTGCTATGGGCAACAAAAGGAGTTTTAGACCTAGCCAGTTTACATACATGTGGCCCCAAGTGAGGTAAAAAGGTGGATGGGCAATTACAATTTTGACCAAAAATGTACACCAAGAACCTCAAGTTTTCATTTATTCTAAGTATGAACATTAGTGTCAGCTAATGTGCACTTGCTAACAAAAAAAAAAAAAAGCAGGCAAATATACTGAATAGCTCATAAGAAAGCTTTACCTCCTTTACGACCAAATCTTGAATCCATTACTCTTTCAATTGTTTCAAACTCATCTTCTTCTGGCTGTGGGACATCTTCCCCACATACTTCCAACAAGTCATCAGAGTCGGTTTTCATTTACTCATCTTATTTTTTGCTAACGTTTACTGTGGGCTGCCGCCGAGTTACTCTCTTATCAAAATCCACATAAGAGGAATCTGCGCCCATTTTTTGCTGACTCGTAAGTTTTTTCCCATTTTTAGATTTAGACCTAAAATGGAAAAGCAATTAGTTGGTAAACAAGTAATCGAATAGACCATTATGTTGAACTTATCTGACACTTTATGCATTAAACACCATTCAAACTGTTTAACCATTGCCTTACCTGGAACAATTTGTATTTTTTTTTTGGCTGTACACAACCACCGTTCATCACTGAAATTGTTTTGTATCTTTTAAAATGATCCATGTCCATTTACATACTTTTTGGTAACCTACTGCAATTCTTCTGGAATTTACTTGGATCCCATTCAGAACCTATGGTGAACTAATTCCAGGCAACTGAACTGCAGGAGGTTGGACACTGCATTCACAATATAGTGTTACATACTTTCCCACCAAGGAATTTTTGGAGAGAGAAAGAACTTAACTATCCCTCAGAAACTGATATGAAACAATAGATGCTTGTCTAGCAGTACTAGTATGTACTACAATTT